>JAQFVV010000046.1:2404642-2470253 GCA_028023455.1 Epiperipatus broadwayi | reverse complement strand
AGATAGATAGATAGATAGATAGATAGATAGATAGATAGATAGATAGATAGATAGATAGATAGATAGATAGATAGATAGATAGATAGATAGATAGATAGATAGATAGATAGATAGATAGATAGATAGATAGATAGATGGATAGATAGATAGATAGGCAGGTAGGTAGATGGATAGATAGATAGATGGATAGATAGATAGATAGATAGATAGATAGATAGATAGATAGATAGATAGATAGATAGATAGATAGACAGATAGACAGACAGACAGATAGACAGAAAGAGAGAGAGACAGAGAGACAGACAGACAGACAGAGAGACAGAAAGACAGATAGACAGAGACAGATAGACATATAGACATACAGACAGATAGATAGATAGATAGATACATAGATAGATAGATAGATAGATAGATAGATAGATAGATAGATAGATAGATAGATAGATAGATAGATAGATAGATAGATAGATTGATAGATAGATAGATTGATAGACAGATAGATAGATAGACAGAGAGAGATAGAGAGAGAGATAGAGAGAGATAGAAAGATAGATAGATAGATAGATATATAGATAGATAGATAGATAGATAGATAGATAGATAGATAGATAGATAGACAGACAGACAGACAGAAAGACAGACAGACAGACAGATGGACGGACGGATGGACAGGCGGACAGACAGACAGATGGGTAGACAGACAGACAGATGGGTAGACGGGTAGACAGACAGATGGATAGACAGGTAGACAGACAGACAGACAGACAGACAGACAGATGGGTAGACAGGTAGACAGATGGACAGATGGGTAGATGGGTATATGGTAGATGGGTAGACAGATAGACGGCTAGATGGGTAGATGGGTAGAGGGGTAGGCAGGTAGACAGGTAGGTGGGTAGGCAGGTAGGTGGGTAGACAGGTAGGCAGGTAGGCGGGTAGGTGGGTAGGCGGGTAGGTGGGTAGGCAGGTAGGCAGGTAGGCAGGTAGACAGGTAGGTGGGTAGTTGTGTAGTTAGGTAAGTGGGTAGGTAGGTAGGTAGATAGATAGATAGATAGATAGAAAAAAATAGATAGATGGATAGGGAGATAGAGATATAGATAGAGAGATAGATAGAGAGGGGAGGGTGGGGGGATGGGGGGTAGAGATAGGGAGATGGGGGGGGGGTGGGGGGGGGGTGGTAGGGGGGATAGATAGATAGATAGATAGATAGATAGATAGATAGATAGATAGATAGATAGATAGATAGATAGATAGAGAGATAGAGAGAGAGATAGAAAGATAGAGAGATAGAGATAGAGAGATAGAGAGATGAATAGATAGATAGATGGATAGATAGATGGATAGATGGATAGATAGATAGATAGATAGATAGATAGATAGATAGATAGATAGATAGATAGATAGATAGATAGATAGATAGATAGATAGATAGATAGATAGATAGATAGAGAGAGATAGAGATAGAGAGAGAGATAGAAAGATAGAGAGATAGAGATAGAGAGATAGAGAGATGAATAGATAGATAGATGGATAGATAGATGGATAGATGGATGGATGGATTGATGGATAGATGGATAGATAAATAGATAGATAGATAGATAGATAGATAGATAGATAGATAGATAGATAGATGGATGGATGGATGGATGGATGGATGGATGATAGATGGATAGATAGATGGATGGATGGATAGATAGATAGATAGATAGATAGATAGATAGATAGATAGACAGATAGGCAGACAGATAGATAGACAGATAGATATACAGATAGATAGATAGGTAGATAGATAGATAGATAGATAGATAGATAGATAGATAGATAGATAGATAGATAGATAGATAGATAGATAGATAGATAGATAGATAGATAGATAGATAGATAGATAGATAGATGGGTAGATAGATAGATAGATCGACCAATGGATGCATAAACAGATAAATAGATAAAAAGACAGACATATAGATAGATCGAGAATAGTCAAAACAACCTGTTTAAAGTTACCTAGATTCTATTGTGAATCAATAACTATATATATATATATATATATATATATATATATTGATATATATATATATATATATATATATATATATATAAATAGAGAGAGAGAGAGAGATAGTATCCTCAAATTTTTATAACTATTTTTTACCTGCCTGGGTATGTTAATAACAACTAATATCTTCATTTATAGTGTACAATTGTCACTCTATACACTAACTCCATTTATAGTAAAATTATGATTTTTAGCATTTATCATGATCTACTGCTATTTAATTCAATTTAATTTGAAATAAGAAAGATTTAAAAAAATATTTGTGCACACCCATGCTTACATAATTCTGTAATATATAATCTACTCTTAATATCTAACATATAGGCTGTGTTCCATCATTAGATTCTCAATAGGATGGATGGCTAAAGAGTTGGAGGGTAGAGTGTATTGAAGTCTATTCATTAAAATATGAAGATTGGCTATCTAAATATAAATCTGAGCACTTATTGTCTATATGTGTAGAGATGATAATGTGGACCAACTGGTGAGTGCTGGTTTGCACAAAATACATATATTGGTGATTATTTAGCTTTTAAACATATATGTGGTCGAGGGTATCAGTGGTATGAGATGGTGTGGAGAGTAGAGGGTCGTATGAAAGTTTGAGCTCAAAATAATTCTACTTTAAAGAAAAACTCATCTCTTGTCTAAGTTAAAATACGTCAGAAATCTGAGAAAACGCTTAAGATATTTTCTTTGTTTAAATTTTCTGAGGTAAAAAAATTTTCTTGTTTGTTGGAACTTTTTAAATTCCATTTGCATACCAGAAAATTAATTATTATGAAAGAAAATATACAAGAATAATTGTTGATATAAAGCAAAGCTAACAAATATATAAAAGCTATCTTGATAACAGATCCATATAAAATGCAGTGAAGAAGTCTAAGTTTAGATGTTAAAGATTAAAAGATGATGGCAAAATGTATAAATGCATTCATTCCAGCTTTAAATTATAATTTTAAAATATTCAAAAACCAGTTGATGTAGATTACTATACCATTCTTATATGTATTATTTAATATGTTTACAGTAGACATCTCTAAAATCAGATAAATAGCATTGCTCTCAAAATATATGAGAGATTATATGATGTTTTTGTTATTATAATTTGTAGGCACAGAATAGAAAAGACTTGTAGTTTTATAGATTAAGGTCACAAAAATATATAGAAACTGACTTGATATTCGATCTTTATATTTATGCAAATTAATCTTGGTTATGATATTGGCTTGAATAATATAAAGAAGAAAAATGTGACTTCCACTTCAACTGGAAATGGGAAATTTATTGTATTCTACTATCTGACGTTCTACATATATGGCGTCATTTTGTTGTTTTCTAAATTAAACTAAGCATCATATCAATAAATAAAAAATTTTGATGTGGAGAATAAAAAAATAATTTGAAAGTACTAGAATAAAAGTGCAAATGACTTTATTGATATGTGTGCACATGTATGTATGTGTTAAATGTGCAGTTTTCGTTTTTCTTAATATATTTTAAAAAAATTGCATAGGTGGTAAATGTTAAAACTGAATTTTGATTTAGTAATAATTCTGTTCTTTACAAGGATAATAAATTAAACCACAACCAAGACTTTTATTTATAAGAGTTTTTAACACACCGACTCTGGTCTTTTAAAAATTTTGTTTTTTCCTTTGTTGACAAATAGTGGTTTTGTTTTCTAGTCTGTACACTTAGTAAATCTAAACATTTATGGGTTGTTATTTTTTATCACATCGCTAACTTTTTACTATATTTTGCCGTTTAACTGATCATTTTAAGAGTTAGCTTGGTGTTATGTTTTACTTTTTGAAATACATATTAATTAGTTTTATTTCATGATGTTTCAAAAATATATATAGATATTAATTACTAGTAACACCATATAATTGTTCAGTCAACAATTCAGTTCAGATAGGATTTATTGATTTCAATCTTAGGTTTCATTATTATATTATCCTATGGATATCAACATTTCTTAATGATCAATAAAAACATACAAAATTAATTGTGGAATAATTACCAAACCTTATTTTTAGAAATTAATCATTCTATGATTATTCATTTCAAAGCCCTGTCCAAATGTGTTGCAGCTTGTTGAAATTTGAAAATGCTTCTCTCCCAAAAAGAAAGATAAACAACTATGTTGTATATTATTTACATGTAAATGAAATAAATGTATATATTTTAGCCTAAGATATCAGTAAACGAATATGATAACAAGTGCATCTAATATAATGCAATTATAAACAGGTGTAATGATTAGAAAAAGACATTAATAATAAAACACTCTTCTGAGTTTATTATCTTAATTTTGCACTCTATTATATTAAAGCTATAATAAAAATTAATATTTTTTTATTTACATCTGTTTTGGTAATGATTCCATTATTAGCTTAACTATGTCAGAGTCACACAAAATGCATTCAGTTTGAATCTTTCATATATTTTAAAAAGTATTGATTTTGCCATATAGTTTATCATGCAAATATTTTTCTACTTTAAAATTCATAGACAGATTTTTTAATAATAAAAATTGAAGGTAGGTGAAAAATTGAAATTCTAAATTAGGCTAATCTTCTGCAAATTATAATCTGAAATACAAAGTGCAAACACTAATAATGTCTACATTCCTAGAAAAGAATTTATATACTCAAAATGTTTTTTCAACATACAGTAGTACCATATGCTGATAAATTGTCAAGAAAAGCAAAAAATAAAATTACCTTGTTTTGGTGGATGGGTATTATTCTTTATTATCATTATTAGTCTGCTCCGATTGTAATCGCTATAAGCTTCACATTCATAGTCTATTATTTCTGTCAAATTATGTAACTGCTGTTTACTAATTAATTTGTTTTGAAAATACCAATTATATTGTAAAGTAATATTTGTTTCTTCCTTACACTCAATGATCTCATTTATCAAATTCATCTTGACATCATCTGACCTATCTAAAATAAAAAATTATATATTCCTATGAAGATTTTCATAAATAAAACATATAAACATATATAACAGTGGCAAATGTCTATATTTATTTGCAGTTAATATGAGCATTATAATCTGCTCACACCAACTAATATTATAGTAATAGATATTATTCAAAGACGTTGCCTAAATGCGTGAAAACTTCAAGAGATTTTGAGCATTTCTGAAAATTCTTGATTGTTATCCACTATTCAAGTGATGATTGACATGATTCTTTTAACATTGTATGAATAGATTAGGATAATAGTTGAAAAAATATTTCTCTAAGAAATTGATAGCTTTGAATTTTAAAAAAAATATTAATTTTATCCATCATTAAATGGTTAAGTAAGAGTTAAAACTAAACCAAAACTAAATTGAAATTCTAAAATATAGATTTAACTAAACATAATATGTGTAACTACAAGTATATGTTGCAAACATCACATTTTAAATATATACAAGTCCAAAACCCTATAAATAATAGATTGGGGATATGTATAAGTTTTCACTTTTAATATCTTTAAGAACTATAAATTTTATTAAGATATGAGATATGCATAAACAATGATGCATTGGGAAGTGTTGAATTTAAAATTTGATTATATTTTAAGCAATTAACATTGTTTATATATATATACTGTAATCTGTTGGGTTATATGGCACACAGTGACTTAGTTGTGTGTGTGCATATATATATATATATTGAAACAGACACATTGTTTTTCATATATATTTGAAAGATTTCTTCCCCTTTCCCAATCTAAAGTAATTTAAATTAAAATTGTTTCCATTAACCAAAAGACTGTTTCTTACGAGGCTCCTCGTAGACATCTGACGTCACTCTAACTCTGCCAGTTCTTATGCTAAAAAATTCGTTTGATAGGTTTTGAATAGGTTTTTAAAAGTTCTGTAAGATGGTGCCCTCTTCCGACTTATTTTACAAGTAAAAAATAAAAAAAAACACATTTAAACCTAAACAAAGAAAGAGCATTATTTGTGATTGGTTCTTAGCATGCTCTCAGCCGAAAAAGACATTCTGATTGGCTGGAAAGAACAAAGAAACCGCCTGATCAAAGAAAATAAAGAAAAACGCTGAGATTTTCATTTCGAATTTAATTTTAAGTATTAAAAAAATATAATTTCAGAAATTAAACTAGTTTTTTAAAAAATATACTAAAAAAACAAAATTATTTTCGAAAAATATTGAAGATTTTAGTAAAAATATTAAAGAAATATTTAAAAGAAATATTTACTTTTCTATAACGTAAAAGTCGGCCTTTTTGTTTATATTATAGCTTTTATGTTGCCGAAATTGAATATTTTAAAATAAATAAATAGCAATTTATTTTTGAAAGAACTTTCATTCTCTTCATAACCTGAAAAATTAGTAATATACTTTTTATAAACGTATCTGAGTTGAATTTAATATTATAGGCGAATATGTTTTAACAATAGGCTTTGTCTTCAGTTTGTGAGTTGGCCAATTAAAAGATTTGATTTTTACCTCATACAACCAATAATATAATTAGTGGTTAAAAGGTTAAGAAAGAAGGAATTGACCTCAAGAAGTTATAAAAATCAAAATATTTAAATTTAAAAGAAAAATCATTATTTTAAAAAACAATTAAAAGTTAAGAAAATATAAATTTTACTATTAATTTTTATAGTTTTCAAATCAAGAATTAAATGAATCTCTAAACATTTAAAAATAACTTGCATTTTAAAAATATTATATTTTTAAGCAGAATGTTTTCAGATTTAAAAAAACATATAAGGCTGTAATTAACAACCAATTAAAAAAGGATTGCCGTGGGTATAAAACTTAATAGATATTTTTCAAAAACATCAGATAACAGTTATCAGAATCTGCTCCCGCTATAAGTGGATGGCCAGTGCTGATGAAAATAAACACATTGGTCTCATAGATCATCATCAATTGAGGTTAGATTGATCCAAAAGCGAATTGATAAGAAAAGCATGAGAATATAAATAGGGCTGTAGGGATTACTCAGGCAATTTTAACAGTCATACTTTGACAAAGCATCAAAACTGTTACTAGTGAGTTAGTCATTATTCATACTGCATAGTGAAGTTCAGCCTATATAAATACCATCCCAACAAAGCTTGGAGCACCGTGGAATTAAAAGGAAGGAGTCTTATAACTACTGAAGAATGAAGAAGCAAAATATGAAAATAGTATATCTTCAAATGTCTGAGTAAATCAAAACAGCTTTTTTCTCTCCTATCACCTAATTCAGCAATAAAGTAAAATAAAAACAAGGCCTGTGAACTGACCATTGACTCGTTAAACTCTCAAAACACCCCTTATTAATTGGAAAATTTATGGAGAACTGCCAACAAATGAAAGTTCAGGTAAGGCGAATTATTTACCTTAATAGTACTTAAAAGTATTTTATAAATTCTATTTATTAAGTTAAATTATAAAACAATGAAATGTTGCTTTTTAAATTGATTGATTGTAAGTAATACAAAAGGAAATATATTTTAAAGTGGAACACATTGGAGTAAAGGTGAATTTAAAATATTTTATAAGATGCGTTTATTAAAATAATTTATGATTTAATGAAAGTCATTTTCTAGATTGATTGATTAGTTAAATTATAAAACAATGAAATGGTGCTTTTTAAATTGATCAATTGTAAGTAATATAAAAGGAAATATATTTTAAAATGGAATGCACTGGAGTAATAGGTGAATTTAAAATATTTTATAAGATGCGTTTATTAAAATAATTTATGATTTAATGAAAGGTCATTTTCTGGATTGATCGATTATGAAGTGATGCCAAATGAAAATATATGTAGACTAAATGATATTTATTATTTTTTTAAAAATGCGTTGATAGAATGAATTAAATCTGAATCCACACACACACGTAAATTAAAGAAATGTTTATATACGTGAATAAGAAAATATAGATTAAAAATTAATATATTATGTACCTGAATAATGATGAATATGTACCCACATGCCTGGATAAATGGCAGATGTGAATTAAAAAATAATAATAAAATGCTTCCAAATAATGACTCCAAACTGCACTGATATATGAGTAAGTGGTTAAAAACCCCACCTACATTTATGTTAAATAATAAAATACTTCCAAATAATAATTCCAAACTGCACTGATATGATGAGTAAATGATTCAAACCCACTCCTATATAATATGTTAAATAATAATAAAATTCTTCCAAATAATGATTCAAAACAACACTGATATGATGAGTAAGTGGTTCAAACACAAACCTATATAATATGTTAAATAATAATAAAAGGCTTCCAAATAATGATCCAAAGTAGTTCAAACCACACCTCTATAATATGTTAAAATAAAATACAAATACTTCAAAATACCTGGATACAAATCAATGATTCTACATACTTGGATAAATTAATTGCTTCTGTATACATAGATAAAATTAAATGTTTCTAGATCCCTGGATTAAAACAAATACTCCAAGATACTGGATAAAACTTAATGCTTTTAAATGCTTGTATAAATTAATTGCTTCTGTATATGTGGATACAATTAAATACTTTTAGAGACCTTATAAACCAATGATTATATATACTAGAATAAAAACATACTTTATTACACATGGATATGTATCTATGCAGATGAGTAAACTTCAAATCAAGATGGACAATTCCCACTCATGAAGGATCAAGGAGTTTGTAATATGCACATGGATATGAAGACAACCAGAATAGAGACTGTCAGAAAACTTTTTTTTCTTTAAGAACTTTATTCCTAATATTATTATTAAATAAAATTATTGTTTCAAAAATAAATAATAGGTTTTTCAATTTCATTCACATCATTCATCCATGTATGCATTGTTTCACAAGCATCTCATTATACTGAACTACGTCCAGAATAATTCAATGTGGGGGGAGTAAGGTTGTAGTGAGATGGAATTCTAATGGTGCTCGTGGTGAAACCAAACACATAAATTTCTAAATATTTCCATTCTCTATGATGCTACATCCTCTGATGAACAGGAAACATTGTTGTAGATGGGGTGACATCAGCATTGGGGAATGCCAATCGATAATTCCTTTCTGCAATGTGCTTATAATGAAATAAAACCAACAAAGGGTGGGGTTGGTTTTTACATCCAGTTACAATATATAAAGTAAAAGTAGAAATAAACAATGACATAAATCGCTATAGATATTTTTCAACATTCATTGGATATAATAACTATACAGGTGAATAACTCTAGATTTAAAACAGATTTGTATTATAAATTAAAACATTTACAGATGTCTAAATAAATAAATATTTTATTCTCATTTTGAAGTTAAAAACAAGTATGGTTTATTTTTTATTAATGCTTATACACAGTTCTTGATCTAAGTAAAAAAATATATATGACAATTTAGTAAAAATCTAAAAGTAGCTTTTGATTAAAATTGTTTTTAATCAAGATAAGGATTAGGCAGAAAAAACACTGTTTTTAACATCTCAGATGACTCTTATAAAAAGGGCTGATAAAAATATCAGTTTAGGTGGTTTTAATATTTTTGAGCAGCTGTTGGCCAAATTGGCCAGCTGCAGTTTGAGTAACATTTGACTAGTAATAGTTGATATTTGGAGCATTATTAAACTTAGCTACCATGAAGATATAGTTGAAGTCAGGACAACAGATTCATGAATTGCTACTAGTTCTCTTTCAGAGAAGATTTGATTCACCTGAAGCCTGGTTCAACATCTAATGAGTCATTAGGCTGTACAAATGAGAAAAAACACTGTCCTGAAGCAAACTGGAACCAACTATAGAACAACCCTTATGTGATTATATTTATTCTGATGATGACAATCCAGTCTACCAGCTTGAACAAAGTTCATCAGCTTGATGAAGAAATTGTTACATGTATGCCAATGTATCTATATGCAGAGAAGCACAAATAAACATATATAAAACTGATGGAGAATAATGTTATATATAATGATAATAAAATTCTAAATAATTACTTTCCTAAAAATGACATTTTGAAAAGTATCAGCAAATAATTTTGCTTGGATTAAAAATGAACAAATAAAAAAATAAAAGATTAATAAAAGATTCTATAATCTAAATTTAAAGACATTGATAATTAATTAATCAAGAAGTACCTGTCAAAATTGACTTTATATTTTAAAAGAAAAAAAAGGTTGATGGTATTTATTTTTTAAAAAAACTAATCAATAAAGAGTGGAACTTACTATAAAGTAACAAATGCAATATATATGATTTTCAAATGGAATTGTGAAAATAATTTTTAAGAACTTTATTTTGACAAATTGAAATATATGATGTAGATACCAGAGTGTGCCTGCAATTAGATATGCATGAACATATATGTTAAATATGTTATTAAATATGTATAAAACTGAATTTCATTTATAGTTATGACAATTTTTAATATTAAATAATAAATTATACTGCACCGATGTGCAAAGATGTGTATAGGTATTTTAGATAACCTTATTGAAACATATATGTAAATTATAATATAATAAACCCAAATGTTAATCATTTTAGTACTGATATTTTATCTCATTTAAAAATGACAAGTAAAATTGTTTAATTTTTAACAAATCAAATGTGTTCAGAAATTACACATGCACACATGTATGTGTGTATATATGTTAATGCTTGTCAAATAGGATATCTATGTAAAATTTAATCATTTCTCATTTTATTTTATACCAATTTAAATGTATTCATTACTAAACAATAATGAATGTATGTGTAACTATATGTATATATATATATATGTGTGTAAACATAAATTCATTTAGAGCCATTGTAAATCAATGTAAAAACTTGAATATTGGAAATCATATATATGTAAATCACAATGTGATAACTTTTATTATTATTGTATGGTAATCAAAATCAGAAAGCTAATAATTGTAGAGCCATATTCTATAGAACTTAATATCATTCTTTGTTGTTAATAAACTTGTATTCAATTGTTTAAAATTGTATTGCATCATCTGTTGATCAGCATAACAGAATATGAGCTTATGTTCTTCTGAGATAGATTCATGCATAATGATCTGATATATGAAAGGAGACATATTTAGTGCTTGGGCAGTATCTTGTTGATTCTAGATCAGTGCTAAGATATTGTTTTTATTATTATGTATTTAAATGGATGAGCACTTTGTTGTTACATTCAAATTAGTGTTAAAATAATTTTCCATGCTGGAAAAGGCTAAATAGTTAGCTTAATCTACAGTAGACCAATTTCAAATCCAGTCAAGAGATTTACTGTTGGGTTACTACATTTATTTTATTACTGATCATTCATTATGATGAATGGTATTACTTTTGAGTAGTACCTACTTTTACTTATATATAATGCTGGTTGATGTATAGTTAGTTATAGTTTTAGTTGCTCTAAGAAATTAACTGGCTGACATCTTATGCTCTCTTATATATTTTAGAGATACAAACATTAATATCCTATTATCTTACTAAAATTATTTTAATTTTTTATTTCAAATTATTTATCTTGATGTTGATCATTTTTCCATCACACTACTTTCATCCCATTTACACACCTGACACCCATCTTTTTTGTAAATGGAACCTTCCTAGAATGATAATCAGAGATTAAATAATTCTGAATTTAAAATAAAATTTTATTATAAAATATACATTTAAAAAATCATATATTTTTTAGAATTTTTATTTTGAAATTATATGAACATGTATGGTATTTTTAAAATCTCTTAATTAATTAGTAAATTTCTATTTATGTACAAATCTTTGTATATCACATTATGATAAAATGTCAAACTTGCTTTGAAAGGGATTAGAGAGAAAAAAAACTTTTCATTAATGGGTAAATTTTTATGTGTGTAGAAATCTTTGTATATTACACTTTGACAAAAATTTCAAAGGTGTTTTCAAAAATCACTACAAAGATAAAACAGTTCTTCACCTTATTAATCCTAGCCAATAAAAGGTTTGTTTAAAAAAATTATTTTAGTTTGCTAATAAAAATTTTGAGAAGAAATTAGCAGAAAGCTGTTGAGAGAGATAAATATCATGATAGAGTGAGATCAGGACAATATTTAAATTATTTAGATAAATAACATAAAATAAATTGTGAAGAAAACATAATGGTTATAAAGTATATAAAATATTACCATAAGAAATATTATATATAAAAAAAATTTCATGTGTAAATATAGTTGATGGTTTAGCAAAATTTGAGGGAAAGTGGCTATTGTTAAATAGTTGGAAAATATACAAAATTATTGTAAATATGTAAATAATATTTAAAAGAGATGAAATATTTATTTATTTACTATTACTTTTTTTAATGTTTAATTTTTTTAATTTATTTAAGTATTTATTTAATTAAATATTACCAAAATCACACTATTCTTTATTTTTGCCGTAATATCCTATAAATGCAATTTATACAAACCGCTTCAAACATTTTTTAGCAAAACTCTTTATTTGTACATATACATACACCTATGTTTTGACTCACCTGCAGTCTTTTTCAGATCAAGTTTATTTTGATCTTTTAAAAGAGGTGTATGTATATGTACAAATAAAGAGTTTTGCTAAAATGTGTTTGAAGTGGTTTGGATAAATTATATTTATTTAATTATGTACTATAAATTATATGTATATATAAGTGGTTATAAATTGTTAATATTTATTTGATTATAATATAAGTATATATTTTATAGTATCATTTAATTTAAATAATGTCTAGTTACATGGAGTGGATATAATTGCTTGGTTATATTATTTGTATTATTAAATATTTTGAAAAGCTCTCAATGGAGATGAAAGCTGGTTCAATAAAGATTGAAATATAATTATCAATAGTTGTTTATTTCAATCTTATTCAGATTAATTAAAATGTAATCTTTTTTTTATAAAAATAATGTAAAACAAAATTGAAATAAACAACCAAATATAAAGAAAAAATAAACTGATACATCTAATCACGCATTCTTTTCTTGATGAAATTTTATGAAAGTGTTTCCTTTTTTATAATCACATGACTTATCATCTTATAGCAACTCATTCAATTCACATTATTTACTTTGGATTGCAAAAAAATTTTGGAAAATCTGTACAGACACATACAGAGTTAGCTTCATGTTGATTATATTATTTAACAATTTTTTAAATATCACAAAATAGAGAATATCGCAACATGCTCGCCAGATTGTATATAAAATTTCTTACCCTGCCCCATCTTGTATCTCCAATTATTACCGTGAATCTCATGCTAACAGATCATCCAGTACATGTCTTCATTAAAAAAAAAAACTAAATTAAATCATGAATACAGATCAATCTTTTTTGATTATGAGCTTTCTATTAAACACATTTTTTCCCACCATTATATAAACAATAAGTACTGAGAAAGGTGATAAAAAACGAAAACATAGGCTTAAGATATTGCAAAAAATCCTCATTTCACAGCAGAAAAGCTGTCTGTATCCATTATCAAAATAATGGAACATCTAATTTACATATTGTGCCTGATTTACATATTGGATTCAGCTACTATAAATCCATATTTCTAATAGTACAATTTTATTCAGCATTTTAGTGAATTTTTCTATGGAAGCACTCATTCCATTCAATACATGGAGACTTCATCCCTGCTACCCATATATATGTAAACCAAATGTACAAAAGCAAAATTTCAAAAATAAATCATTGACTTGCATTTAAATTGTTTAATTAATGAATTCACAATGTTACTTAATCCTATAATTCACCTAAGAATATTTGTTATTTAAGAATTTACATGATAAATAAAAAATGAATTTATTTATTTTTTGTAAGATCGCATTATGAATTCATTAGATGTACAATTTAAACATAGATTTCTGCATAATTTATATATCAATATCTATCAATTAATCATTATTTTACAAACTTACAATAAAATTGCATAACGTAGGTGTCATTATCCTTATGATCTTTTCCCACACATGTTATATGGTGATTGAGGTCTTTAATTTCTGAAATAAATTTTAATGTACTTGTGGTCTTGTAGTCGTTGCTCACAGTTAAATTATTTTCATATCCAATTAAAAACCCAATATGTTTAAACAAATTCATTGTCTCATTTATTACAGATTTTATGAAGCAAGATAGAATACTCTTTTCTTCAGCAGCCAAAGTTGTGTTTTCCATTAGGATTTCAGCTGATAGTCATACAAAATATATATATATATATATATATATATATATATATATATATATATATATATATATATATATATATATATATATATATAATAAATAAAATGTCCATTAATTAAAAACAAAATTGTAATTATAATTGAACTAATAAATTTAACGGTTTACAAACTATTACAAACAATCCTTAAATCGGCAGAAGTACTTTCGGTTAATTTCTTAAACCTGCCTCAACTGCCATTAGATTTAATGGCAGTTGAGGCAGGTTTAAGAAATTAACCAAAAGTACTTCTGCAGATTTAAGGATTGTTTGTAATAGTTTGTAAACCGTTAAATTTATTATCTCAATATATATATATATATATATATATATGTGTGTGTGTGTGTGTGTGTGTGTTTATATACATAAAATTACTAAACGTTTGATATGTAATATAATATATTTTCAAACTATTCAAAATTGCAATTTAGGATTTCAGTACTTTTATATTATAATTATGATTAGTATAAAATAATATTGCACAAACAAAAACTTATTATTAATTAAAATTCCAAACATGGTGTAGTTGTATACTTTTAATTATTGTTTAGGGCATGATTTTGAATTAGAAATGAACTACGCTTTTTTTTTATATTTTTCAATGATCTTTTTTTTAAATGCTATAGTGATAAATTAATAAAAGTTTGACCATTTAAAAAACAGAAAAGGTTTTCATTATTGTAAATACCTTTATTCAGTTCAGCACTTTCAAAAGCCCATTTTATATATTTGTTTACTGTTTATAGGATTTATATGAAATTGAATTTGTTGCTTTATTTATATTCAAATATATGTAAAAGATGTTATAGCAGCTTTTTGAAGGAGGGATGCTAGTTTCTTTTATTATTTAATGTGTGCTCTGTTTGACTGTAGTCCATGCCTTTTTCACCTACCTTATTCTGTCATCTCTCTCAGTACATATAATGTATGCTTTAGAGAGATCAAACCCATGGTCTGACTGTACCTCATGCTCCCAAAACATCAATGAACATTCACTGCTTTTTTTGCCCTGTTGTATAAGTACTTGTATTGCTCATGCCTTGTAAGCACATTCACTCTAGTTTCTCCATGATATTCATTTGAGCAGTTCAAGTCTTTGCATGCTATTTTATGTATTGCTTGTTGTTCATCCTTTCTAGTTATTTTATCTCTAAAGGTGTTTAAAAATTATTAAATATGATTACCAAAAAATTGGTATATTTATCCACACGTGTTTCATAATTTCTTCATGATCATTGACATGTAAGGGAGACTAGTCCACTTTTCCCCCTCACAGTGGAGATGTACCAAGTTCTAAACTTTGTTGTAGAATTTTTATATTGAAGTATTTATTTATTTTTTAAGTTACATGCCATATTTATTACATCTTTTATGTTTGTCTCTATATTGTTTTTCTAATCTGCTTTGAATTTGCTCACTTGTAAGTTTCTATGAAGAAAATCTGTTAGCCCTGCATATTTATGGAACATGTGCATTAATGAACTAAGTTGTATAATTCATCTCATGTTTAGAGACTTTAATTCTGTTTTGTACTTCGAGATACTGTTCTGCCTTTAAATATTTAAATCTAAAAATGTAATATTTTGATTATTGTCTTTTTTTTTTCAATTGTCCTATCAAAACAAATATCATTGTGAATTCTTGTTGAATTTGGTCTATTATTTTTTTCTTTCACACAGAGTATAGTATATTATCAGTATTAAATACATGGTTCCCTCTCTCATAATCTTAAACATAAACACAAAAAACTGAATTTGCTGATTAGCATTTGTTTTGGTTTTATTGTATAGATGGAATGTATTGCTACATTTTATATTTAAATTTGCTCTAAATAATTAACTGAAAACAATCAGGTCTATGATATTTCCAGAAATATATAGTACTACTTTTTTGCCTGTTTGTTGTATCGTTTGGTTATTAAAATAGCCCGCTATGTCTTAGATCACTGCTCCTCAAAGTAAGTATAACAATTTAGAAAAGAATTTCATTTTTAAGAACCCAAAAAATAGCGAATCGGATTTCATTTTTTTTACAATTCCATATACATACATTAAAATACACAAGTAGAATATATATATATAGATACATTAATCAAAAACACTTCGAATTTAATATAACCTGAGTGCAGCTAATTAGTAATAAGTCCTTTCACTTACAAAGTGTATTCACTAAAAATAATAATGGCAGTACTTTTAATTTACTACCAGCATGACACTTTATGCCTGGCAGCTTTTAAAGTGTATAAAATAATATTGGAGCGATCTGTATGGCCCTAACTGCCTCATTCATCTTCAGAAGCAGAGATCTTGGAAATAAGACATCCCCCATTAATTTTCTCCAATACTTCATGTTTTTTCCCAACAACTGAGCTTGAAGATGATGAAGGAGAGCATGTATTTTTCCCCTCAATTTTTATACTTTTCCTCCTTTTGATTTTCTGGAATAATAAAACCCATTGAGAAAAATTCAAGTTGTTGGTGTATAATCAATTTGATCTAACCTATATAAATTTAATTAATATTATAACTCATAGTAATTAAATTTTCTCCATTATCTGACATTTATTTTTTCTTTTGATAATAATTACTGTTAAACAACATGTTTTAATAATATATTTTTTATTACTTCAATTCAATTAATTTTATTCTGAGTACTTATTATTTATCTTCTCTTTGAAATAAAATTTAATAACTTATTTTATTAAAATGCATATATTTCAGTAACCCCCCCCCCTATAGATTACTACATTTTCCACACATTCTTTTATTTTTTTAGCCTTTGTCTTTGATGTTGGGGTCTAGGTATCTATGTTCTTCTGTTGGTACCTTGTTTTAATTTTCTATTACTGCATCTGATTTACTATTTTTAAACCATTTTTCTTTCAATTACTTTGTTACTATGTTGTATATTTTTTATTTTCTGCAGGTTTTGGTCATTTTTGCTGTATCGATTGCTATCTCTTCACTGACTCATCAGCAGTCATGGTTTATAGGTTCCTGAAATTCTGTTCCATTTCATATTTGAGTGATTACTATTTGTTTGGATAGTTTGATCAAAGTGCTTGTCTGAAATTTATCATCTATTTCATGTTTGTTGTTTTCTTTATCATACTTATATTTTTTCCATTTTTGGAAGTAATATTGATAGTTTTATTTGTAATTTTCTACCAATCATCAAATCACCTGGACATTTACCTATAATCATCAATAAAATGGAATGTTGGTATGGCATAACATCATATAAAGCTTATTGCATGTTATAATTTTAGGTTTTGTCAAAGCCATTTCAATTTGTTGAACAACTTTCTCAACCAGGATATTTGATTCAGGAGAGTACAGGGGTACATACATGTGTTAGGTGATATAATATTAAATCATCTATGCACTTTATTGTAGTTTCACAATTTTTTAATTATAACCCCCTTTGACAGTTTCAATTGCTCCAGCAATCTTCTTCAAAACTTTGATTTATTTATTTGAATTTAGCAATTGAGTTTTGGAGATATAAATGATAGTTCTGAAGAAGATTACTGGGGCAATCGAAACTGTCAAAGTCGGTGATAATTAAAGCATTATAAAACAGTAATATAGTGCATAGATAATTTAATATTATATTATACACATTTAGCAATTTACTAAGAAAGAGTAGTTATGATACTTTTTGAAGAAGATAAAGGAATACTGGAAACAGAGCTTAGGAAAAATTTAAATTTAAGTTTTGGAGATATAAATGAAAGTTCTGAAAAAGATTTCTGGGGCAATCAGAACTGTCAAAGAGAATGGTGATTAAAGCATTGTGAAACAGTAATAAAGTGTGTAGACAACTTACTATTATATTACATACATTTGGTAATGCAATAAGAAAGATTAATTATTATATTTCTTGATGTGTGACATATCTTTATACTTAACAAAATCTTCCATTTCTTGAGCAGTGAATCTATTGCTATTATCAGAAATAATTATTTCTAGTAAATTGTGGTATGAAAAAACTGCATCCACTCTATCCAATTTTGTTGCCTCAATACTCATATTTTTAAAGATGCAATAATCTGCCCATTTGTATTGTGCATCTATGAGTATGAATATTTTTTTTCAATTTGTTGGACCTGCATGATCTATGTGAAGTCTCCATCATGGTTTAATGTTTTGGGCCATAGTATTTACTTCTTAGGTTTATAATCATTCCATGCAGAGAATCCATGAATTTTCAATATGTTTCTCAATGTCATTAGTTATCGTTGATCATCATATGTAGCTATGTGGTAATGTTTGTCATGCTGGTCTCCTGCATCTCTTTGTGCAGTAGGCTTAGACATTTCCCTCTACTCTCTGTTCTTATTACTACTCTATATCCATTAATACATAAACCTTACTCACTGATATATTGTCTTGATTTGTACAAAAAGCAGACAGATAGCATTGTGGTGATACTTTGGTGACTATTCCAGTTTACAATAGCTGATACACTTTATTGGCCCTTGTCCATTTTTATAATGATGCTATTTATAATTTCTGACTATAGGGGAACTATATAGTTAATATCTATCTTATTACCCTGAAGTTCTCCACCATAATATATGTGGATTCAAATGATCAGGAAGTAGCTTACCATTTGCTAATATTCCCAGTAATGGCTGGTGATCAGTTACTACTTGAAAACAGAATATGTATTATATTTTTTAAAGCCAATCATGATATCTAATACCTCTTTGTCAATCTCGCTATAGGTTTTCTTACTTTTAAAAAAGAGTCCTTGATGCATATGCTATGATTATTCATTATTATAACATGGAAGACAAAAACTTGCTCTCACACTTTACTTTTAAGCCTCCATTCTTAAGCAGCTTGAGATTTTTATTAAAATTAACCAGTAATTTATCAACAATGGCAGCGCTTTGGTTTATATTGAAACAGAAACCTTCCAATCTCTTTCCGTTTCACCATCAACCTAATGACCTACTCGTCTGAACTAGTTTCGAACCTATCTTGAATGTAAAAATGTTAAATGTAAAAATGTTATATATAAGTCGAGCGGGAAAACTTTGCTATAATGGCCGCTTGAATTGCATCATCCATTTACATACGAAAACATGCTATAATTAGACAGGTTTGATAAAGTTATAGCGGAGAAATGCTCATAATTTATTATAAAATGTTTTATTAATTTTCAGTCAATTCTTAATTATATTCACTATTATATTCGTATGTGGATGGATAAGTTAAACATTGGAATGATATATATATATTTAAGTTTAAATAAAGATAATGTAAAACATTTTCTTTAAATTATATTTAACGGTTTTCTGATTTAATGTTTTACATATATAATTGAAACTAAAGTATTTTCTTTAAATTTGCTTTTTTTTATAAACAAATAATATTGTAAAAACAAATATGTTAAAAGTTATTTATTTCAGTAAAATAAAAATCAGTTTATAATTAAAAATGAGAATTTTGTGTAAGCAAGAGATCAATTAGTGACTGCACCCCTGGTAAAAAGTAAAATCTAGTTTACTGATTGATTTTTGTTTGCAACAAAAGACTTTATCATTAAATCAGAATACCGTTTCTTCTGCTAAGCTTTAACATTCTATAACTCCTAGAAAGGAATTTAATTAGTGAAATCTGAATCGAATTATATGATTTATATATTTTAATAATTTTAAGTAAATTAAATGTAACACCTCGGAGATGTTATCTGTTGTAGAAATTGGATTATATTATTTTGTTTAATTAAAAGTCAATTGGTCCAGAGGCAAACGAAATTCCAAAAAGGTGTTAAGTTTAGTCGAAATGTATAAATAGGGCTTATTTTAAGCGGGAAGATAGACTCCATCTTGCTTTTGAAGAGCTGTTAATATCAGAAGTCAAAAATTGTTTAATTTTACCATGTCCGGCTAAAGTCAGGCAAAATTTTGCTGCCGTTCCCGTGATGGAACGCCGAGTTCAATCCATCAAATGCCGAAGCAACAAGCTTACACCAAATAAAAGATGTCATAACCCGCTAAAAGGGACTTGCCGTCATTCCAACACCATTTTAAATCATCTCGCAACTGAATAAGAATATGCCATAAGCCGCCAAAGAACTCACCTTTGTTCCAGTTCAAATCTATCCAGTCCAGCTATAGAACTGTTATAATATTATTTAAAATAGCAGTGCTCTGTGTGAATTTCAAAAACAATCATTAGTTCTTCAAAAACAGGTTATCTAATCATATTATTGAAACTTCTTACTAAATTCTTTTCCAAATAATCTTTAAATTCTATAAAATGAAATACTTTTGTAAATTTCTTTATTAATTCAATATTGTAAACTCTTTCTATAAATGAAATACTTTTGCTAAATTTCTGTGTTAATTAATGTTTTGCTATATAATTTAATCACTGCAGTTATATTTTGCTTTTCTTTTGCTTGTTTTTAATTATTATTAATTATGCCTATGTTTCAAAATGGCGTGCATTTAATTATAGAATATGTTTTTAAAGATATAAATTTAAAATCTCCGTATTATTATTTATTTAGCGTCATTTCGTGCGTTGTTTCGAAACCCAAATTCATATTTTGACATTTAGTAAATTAATTAATATAAATATAAAATGTGGCTTTTCAACTTTTAATTATTATGTTACTAAAGATTAAACTAGCCTGGAGTGTAATCATAAGTATATGTTTTAGTTAAGTATTCGTGAAGTCCCTTATTAAATATACTTTTCACCCTTTTTAAAGTTTAGTAGTTATAGATAACTAAAGAGATTGAACGGGATAAAGTAAAGTTTGTATAAATATATTCCCATCAGTAGCATATTGTATTTCTCATGCTACAAAAGAGTTGGCTCTTTTGATCAAGCTGATGAACTGGTGTTCATTTAATATATGATATTTAATTTATAATATCCTTCGGCTTGGTGGATGTGAAACATTAATATTTTCTCGTTATGCTGTTTTATATCTATAACATGGAGCCATGGTAAGTCCAACCCATCTTCCTCTTTTATGGATAGTGCAGTAGCGAAGTCTGAGCTACAGGCGAGAGTAAGTCCCCCACATCATTGAACCAATAAAAGTTCCCTTTTTAGCAGCATGACACCGGTTATTGGGTAAACCGTTGTTTGTCACAAAAACCCTAAAACTATTTTTCCATCCGCAGAGCAACTATATTATTATATTTTATTTGTGCCTAGCATATTAGTAAAATCGTTATAGCCAACTCTTTCCTCACTAATATGCAATCTTCGGCATTAAACTGAAGCATTCTTGAAAACCCGTTCGATCTAAAGCTATCTGATAAGCCCATAGTTGTTATATAAAATTATTATAGTCAGATGTATTATTAAGTTTCACTCCAGACTTGGTTTGATTTTACGTACAATAGCCACATGGACTGATGATGAAAGGGCATAACTGATAAAAGTTAATGTAGTGATTAGTTATATATTAGAGTATTTGTTTTAATTAAATAATATTGGCGCAATTAAATAATAGCCAACGTATCAATTATTGTTTAAATGGCCTAGAGTAATGTTACTTTATAAATAAAATGCCTGCGTGCATTTGCCAACAACAATTGTCAATAAATATATTTTAATTCATCATATATCAGTTTCTGTCTCCTTATTAAATCAATCCAATTCACTAATTGCCCATAGCTATTTCATTAGTAAAACCCCTATTAAATTAATATATTAGATTTTATCTTTGGAATGTCTTTAGTATTTAAGTTGTTTATATATATGTTTAAGTCCATGAGTCTTTTGTTTTCTCCGATTTGCTAGTGGGATGGATTAAGAATTCTCATGTGCCATCATTGTTATGTTGTCCATTAGGTGTTTGATATAGGGCTTGGGGAGTGGGTTCGAATCCAGGCTGGTCCCTGACCAAAATCTCGGGCTCGACTGGGTTTGAAGTACATTTTGTGAGTTCCAGCTCGTGTTAGATGGATAAGCATATTTTTGACTGTTACAATATAAAAGCTTTCTTTTGGCTTTTTAGTCACTGCCTTACTTTATTTTTCTTGAATACACATACAGGATTGTGTTACTTTAGTTTATTTCCTAAAAGTGTTTTAAAATAATTTATCAAACCCAGAAAAAATCATGGAGCTTTTTAACCTTTCTAAGTTTACATGCGACTGTTCTTGCTTTCTCTGGTGGTGATCACTTATTCTTTTCAAGATTATACATCCTAAAAATATTAATTCTTTCTGTTTCATATACTTTTCTGAGCACTTAACTGGACTCAGAACCTCTGCATATTTTTGTATACCTTATACATATTTTGATGAAGCACCTTTAAAATGTATCCTTATATAAATATGTCATTAAAGAATTGTAATATGACATCTAATCCCTGTAATAAAATATTAATTGTCACTTTAAATATGTTGAGTACCAATGAAATACTGAATGGTATCTGATTACATTTAAATAATCTCACCCAAGTTGTTAAGGTTAAGATTTCCATGAACTTGTCTATCACTTGTATTTGATAAAAGGCAGGATTTAGATTATTTATGAAATAGCATATGTTTTACACATTGGGCACTACCTTTCTCAAATTAGAAACTGGATATTTCTTTAAATATTTATTTATAGTTACCCTATAACTTCACATATTCAAATTTAGGCATTGGATTTTGCCAAATGTGGCCCAATCTGTCACTTCTCTCAGTGTCAATACACTCTTGTTGACCAAACTCTAATTTTTCTTCTCATATTTTGTTTTCTGCACAAATGAGATTTTTTTATGATTAACATAAAAGATGTTGAGTGTTTTCAACTAATTCAATATCTATTGGCCCCATCAATATTATACCCAATTCCTTACTGAGTAAATCTGAATTGTTTTGAAATTCTTGTTCAATAGAATTTTTTACAATGCTAACTTTGATTTCTATAGTGGGGAACAATTTTCTTTTGATTATAGAGCTTCTCCCTTTCACTATGTATAGCAGTAATTTAATTATTTTCTCAGAGTATCTAATTCATGCTTTTACTCATCCCAGTAATTTCAGTACCTGCTCATATCATAAGCTTAACCATCAGTTTCTTTACTTGAATTTTAGTGACAGCAGCTGATAGTGTGCTCCAATCTACCTCAGACAATATAAATATTCCTGAGCCATTATCTCCATTGTAATCTCTTTTCTACAAAATTGCAATTTTATCATGTTTTTACAATATAAGTGATAAGGAGTTTAGCCTCTCCTCACTTTACCTGAGTTTTTGTTAAACTCTCATACATGCATTAAATACCTTTTCTAAAATTAAAACATGATTCCTACTTCAACTTGCAAATTTTTACTTCATGACCAAATTTTTCACAGCGGAGGCATGTGGCTTCGTTTCCTTTTTGTATTTAGGTTTTCACAAAGTAATACATTTTTACCCATACTAAAAACTATCATATTAATATTATTTTCAAATTTAGTGTAAAAGCATGACCATGCTCTATTTCTTTCTTGATAGTTAGGTCAGGCTTCTTAATGGCTGTTGTCTGAACCTGTTATCAGACATAACACATACTAATTGGTTCATAAATATTTCTTCAACAAACTTTTCATATCCACAATCTTTAGCTAACTCTCCCAGAGCTAAATTGTACTTCCTTTATTGTTTTACTTTAAACTGTTTTCTATTTCTAAATGTAAACAATCTATATGATGAGGTAGTCAGAAGATAAAATATTTATTTTATTTTATTTTTAATTCATCGTCATGCATTATGGGATGGTCTTAAAACTTATTATTTATACCATTCTTACCAGAAAAAAATTAAGCATGCTATGATTTTTTTTTTACTTATTGTTGTCTATTTCTTTACTATAAATTTTTTTTTGATTGGGTGCAGTGGCATTACCCACATTGATCTTGGCAATACAAATTTTGTCAAATGATAACATTTTTAATTTTTCAAAAGTAGGCTTGAACTTTCCAACTACTATTTTTTTAATTTAGGTTCAAACTACACATCTGTTCTATTTGGCTATGTCTTAGTTTACTAATTTCTGGAAAAAAAATTAAAATTTACTATTGAATCTATTTTTGAGGACACTAAAATACACTGTAACATGGACTTCAATATTATGCAATTTAATATATACATATTAAAATACATGAGTACAATATAAATACATGAATTAGAAATGATATTCTAATTTAATAAAATCTAACTGCAGATAATTAGGAATAGGTTTTTTTGGTTTACTAAGTCTAATCACTAAAAATAATAATAATAATGGCAGTACTTTCACCTTTATTACTGGAACCATCCTTTAATTTTGGTAGTTCTTAGAGTGTTTAAAAGAATAACAATAAAATTAAGATGATCTTTTATGTTCCCAGTTTGATTAATAACCTTCAGGAGCCAAATTCCTTGTAATAAAATGCCCCCCCCCCTTGTTTCTTCCACTGCTTCACACTTATTTTCAACAGTCTCTCAAAATCGATGAAGAAATATATGTATATTTTTCCCTCAGTTATTAAATTTTCCATACTTTTTTCTACAATAATTAAGCCTATTGTAGTAAATCTGGGTGGTTAGTGTGAAATCTGTTTTATCTTGCCTTTGTAATTTTAATTAAAATTTAAACTTATACTAAATAAATGACTTCAATTATCTGATACTTATTTTCCTACTGATAATAATTACTGTTACATAATACGTTTTAATTAAATATTTTTATTACAGCAATTCAATTAATTTTAAACTGACTATTTATTATTTATGTATTTTATTTATTTTTCCTATCTGTGAATTAAAATCTCAAAATATATTTTATTAAAATACATTTTATAGCCTATTCAAATTAGTTGCATATTGAAAACCATTGGGTTTAAAACTGTGAATTGACTGGTGCTGATATTATTGTAAATAATGAACTTTTTTTTATTTGTGTAATTGGTGCTGGCAATTTAGATAAGATTTCTCCTAAAAAATAATTATCTCTAGAAATATTTAATTAAAACTATAAATTTATTATGCAAATGAGATATAAAAAAAAAAACACTAAAAGTTTTTTAGAGTTGATGCAGTAGTACATGTGATAGGAATAAACACATTGTTGAAAGTTAATGGCTTCATTCATAAGAGTAAAAAAGATTTACAAAGAAAATGTCATCTAAATGGACTAAAGAAAGGTGTATTATTGTATTAGTGACTATGATAACTAAATGACAATTTTAATAAACTCTAAATAATAGTTGTGAGTGAAGAAATGTAGACTCCCTAGTCTTGTTAATATTATTATTGGATACATATATATCATTTTTAGCAATTCAGTTTAAAATAAATTTTCTGAAATATAACAATTATTTATTTTATTTAATCTTATGCTATCATAGAAGAATAGAGACATCCTGTGATTAGAGCAGTTGATAACATAACCATAATTATCTGCATGAGAGTGTGAGATTTAATTTGATCAAAGAAAAAGAAGATGACATTATCCAGTCAATGTTTAAAGCAATTTTATATGAGTAACCCCAATTATGGAATATTTATGTGGAAAAATATTCATTGTTATATTACATTATAAAAACATATGTTAGGGAGAGTTTCGACATTGTTGTTATTTGCTGGTTTGTGTGTATTATTAATAGCAAACAATTGTATGATCTTACAATTCCGGAAGATGTACCTATAGTGAAGTATTAAAAAATCTAAATACTTATTTTCAATCAGCAGTAACAGATAGTGGCACACTTACAATTTACAATGTGGAAGCAATTATCTCAAAAAATATTTCTCAGTAAAGCTGATTTAACATTTAAAAGAACCATCAGAAAATATATAGTACATGATGTCATGTAAAAAAATGCTTCCGAATTTAAAACAATCTTGAAAAATAAAGAAACCTGACAACTGTCAATAAGACTGTAATATAAAAGTCTCATAAGAACACTACAAATCATAGGTTCACATATTGTTGTTGTAGTGGAATTGGTCACATGAGAAAGTTAATATATATATATATATATATATACAAAAGAAGATCGTGTGAAAAATAGGTTATGTCCAGACATTAAATCAAGGAAAGGAAGTCAATGTGATAGGGTAGCATTAAGTATATTAAAAACTTGACCAATGGTTAAATTACATTGAAAGTTGCTATTTGAGGATTTAAAGTTATACTGAAAGTTGACAGTGGAGCTGATTATCCATTATGTCATTAAAAGACTGGAACAAATTTATATCTGAATCTAAGAAAGTTAAAATTAAAGACGACAAATGTAGTGGCCACAGATGTCAATGGTATTAGAATACATATCTGTGGAAAAGTTTACGCTTCAATGATTGTAAATAATAAAATACAATGATTACCACAGTTTGTTATAAATAAATATCATTTCACTCCTTGGAGAAAATTAGTTCATACCAATTCTGGAAATGGAAATTAGAAATAAATTTCCCAAATTATTTAAACAGAAAATAGCCAAGATACAAGTAAATCTAGTTAATATTGAACTGTGCATAGAAGCACTTTCATTGGTGTTTATACCATGTAAAATACCATACATGCTTAAATCAAAGGCAGAAAAAGCAATAGAAGAATTGATGAAGAAAGAAATGCTGACACTTGTTGAAGACTCAATGTCAACTACCCTTTTTGTTGTTTTAGTAAAAGCAGATGGAATTATTTGTTTATGCAGAGGTTACCAAATCAAAGTTAACAAATGGATTAATAAAAGTGCTTATCCTGTTACAAATGTGTAAGATGTGGATCAATCATTACAGAGATCCTCAATTCAAAAATTGATTTAAAATTGGTATTTCTTCAAATCCTGATTATCAAGCAATCTTGACACTACATACTCATGTTCGATTGTTCAGGTATAACAAATTTTCTTACAGAATAATGGTAGATCTGAATATATTCCAAGCTAAAATGGATATGCTACTGCAAAACATAAAAGTTATTCCACACCAGAATAATAATTTAATTACATTCAGACTGAAGAACAGCTAAAAACACATTATGGAGAGATGCTTTAAGTTAAATACTGCAAAAATGAGCTTGAATGCTGTCAAATGTATTTGGTCAACTTCTTCAGAAATAATTTGTTTAGGACATATGATGAAAAATGGAAAACATCTCAATCTGGAAAGTTAATGATACAAAAGTGGTTACTCCCAGGAATGTAAACAAATTATGAGCCTTTTTGAAACTGATTAACTTTTATGAATGTTTTCTGAAGGAAAAATCACAACAATTTAAGAATGTTGTATGATTTATTGTGGAAAAGTCAATGATAAAGAAATGAAGCAATGAGAATTTAGCAGGTTTTAAAATAAAAAACAATTATTGATATCAGAGCAACTTTTAGTACCTTATCATAATGATCTGGAAGTTACTATCACTACTGATGCTTTGGAATATAATGTATAAATTTCTATTGCACACTGTTGTCCAGTTGGAGTGCCTCCAATTGCCTATGCCTCCAAAATATTATTGCCAGCTGAGAAAAACTATAGTAAGCTGAATAATAAAGGTTTGGCAATAACATTTATGGTAAAGAAGTTTCCCTAATATGTTTATGTTCAAAAATATATAATCTATATTGACCATCATGCACTGTTAGGAACTTTCGGAAAAGATAAAAATGATACCTGATTATGTGAGCCAAAAGCTTATATAATGGATCAACCAATTAGCAGCATATGACTGAGAACTGACCTCTAAACCAGGAAAGCAAATTTTCTCGGTGATGCATTGTCACATTTTCCTGTTGGAAAATATTAAACAGAAATTCATAGATGTAAATTTTCTAGATGTATTAAAGATCATGGATAATTTAAACAGAGAATATCAAGAACCTCTAATAATCCAGACTATAGGAAGCCGATTAAGTGGATTCAAGATGTATTGATGGTAAAATGTCCCCACATTTTGTAGCTGTTGCAATATGGAATGTATTCCATTATATGTTAATGTGTAATGGTGTATTTTGAATATTGACAGTGTTGATATCTATATGGTAATTGAATTGCTGCATAAATGACACCATGTAGTTGTAATAATGAAGGCTCTGACTTATTGTTATATATGGTGGCCTACAATAAATAATGATGTAGGGCAAAAACTAAAGTGCTCTAATTGTAGATCTGCAGATCTTCCAATGAAAGTATTCAAGCCATAATTAGAAGAAAAGACTTCATGAAAGCCTGTTTACATATATTATATTAGACCATAAAATGAATAAAAAAATTTGCTAATTGTGGATTTGTATTCAAATTGAACTAAGTATAACTAGTAAAAATTGCAAACATAAAGAATACTATAAAAGGTGTTACAAGATATTATTGCTACCCATGGTTATCCCCATACTGGACAGTATTTACTTCTGAAAGAATTAGAAGGGTATATAAGGCATAGGGATATGACATGTACTTACTCTGCCCTATCACCCTGCTCCAAAATGAACTTACTTAAAAAGCAGTATAGATTACAAAAGTAGCCATGAAATAAATTTCAATAATTGATTTAAAAGATGTGCATTGAAAAGTAAATTACTTGCTAAAATTACTGTTTGGAAGGCATTTATCAATCATTTGCCTACAGATAGATCAGAGAGAAAGAATACTGGTGATAAAATATTTAAGTCTAATTGAAAAAAATTTGATATAAATGATGCTGTTTAGGATTTGAGGTACCCTAAAAAAGACATGGACTTCAGATATCATCATTGAAATTGCATCAACAGTTATACATGTTATTAATTTTAATAATGAATAGTATGTAAAATGGTACATTAATTATTTACATGATTAAGTGATACCAATCATAGCCATTAACATTCCTAAATTAGAAATTTTAAGTAAAGGCATAAATGGGGATATAGCTTCTCCCACTAAAGAACCATTGAGTATTGAACTAGGTTGGTGAGGCCAACAGATTGACAATGAGTGTCCAGATTAACAATTGCTAATTTTAGAAAAAGAAGATCAAAATGAAGATCAAAGTAATTCTACTCTAAACAGTCAGGTCATTAGAAGACCTCCAGATAGATCCAATGATTATTTTCTATAATGAGTGGAAGTGCGCAGACACATGCTGATAAATAAATTACTGTTTTATTTGTGTAGATAGTACCAGCAGTTTAGACAGTTTCTTCCTGTAAATAATTTGCTCTAACAATGTGTAATTACAAACATGAATGTGTTATACAAATTGTGATATAAAAAGAACCTTCTATCTCAATGCTTTACAAGAATTGGAATAGAAGTGCTGTGAAAGAAGCAAATACACTCGTGAAAGTTAATGGCTTTTCTCATAATGGGTAGAATAGTATAGACTGAAAATATATTTATATGGACCAATTGAAGGAACATTATTGTTTTAGTAACAATGATAACTAAGGGCAAATTATTAATGAACTGTAAATAACAGTAGTGAGTCACAAAATGTAGACTCACCCTGCTTGTAGCTATCCCCAAATTGTTATAGGGACAAATTCTTATTCTTATTAGTATTACTATTTTATACATGCATATGTCTTATTATTATCAATTCATCTGAAAAATAAATTTGCTCTAATATAAATAATTGTTTGTCATTTTATTTCATGTTATGCTATCATAGCTATGTAAATGTTCCTTGTTAATACAATAAACTTTTTCTTAACAGAAATATTACATTTTGTTAAGTTTTAAACAGTTAAGAAAATACATTGTAATTCTGAAAATATTTACATCTCTTTTTATATTAAATTGTAATTCTGTCAACAGCGTTTACCCACCCATAAAAAGTTCATTTTGCTTTTAAAATTTAAATGTATAGGTGGTTTCAGCCTAGTGGGTAAGATTCATAGTGCTCAAACTCAGTGGTTAAATTTCATGATGAGTTTGCAAACAGAAAGATCAAGGAAGTATGATTCATCATCTAAAGACTATCATGGGATTAATATAAAGTATTTTGTTTTTATTTGTCAAATAAATTGAACATTTAAATTTATAAATTTCCATAATTGCTGGTGCATTAGTATTATAAACCTCATCACAAACTCCTAGAGGGCTAAAGTTTGACCAACTATGTCAACAGCATACTCAACTATATATTGAAAGTATGAAAACAAAATAATATTTCATTTACATGGGAGTAAAATGCTTAAGATATATTTACAAGATAAACATTTTCTACAATTTGATTGCATTAAACAATTCAACTACAAAATGGTTTTTTATGCAATCATGATAAACACAATAATTTCACAATCTACTTAAATGTTTTATTAAGAACTTACATAAATATACATACATAAATATCTCATATACCTTTCACCTTATATAGTTTGGTAAGTACATTATTTATTTACTGTACAACCAGATGCCTCTCTATATGTTCCTTACAATTCATATCATACTGTGGCAGCTTTTATTGGGTCAAAGTAAGATGACACTTCCATCTGTGCTACGGCAGTGCAACTCATAGCAGCATTAGTACTAAATCTTCTAGTTTGATCATTACTGGGTCTCATTGCTTTTGCAAACAAATATAGCAGTATAATACCCATTGTTGCTTGACTACTCCAAATAGACTGTTAATTTATAGCTAGTTTTCTTCTTTAATAGAAACAATCCTATTCAATAAGCATCTTAATTTATTGGCTAATCTATGCTATATATTCATTGGTCTGTAGCAATAATTGCTGAATATGATTTTAGATAAAATAGTAATCTAGGCAAGTCTATTACTTAAATTATGGTAAGCCATAACACAAGGTTACATTTTATAATAAATCTAATATGTCACTATAAATTTAATTGCATATTACCAATAATTATTTTTATCACAGTTTTCCATCTGAAAATGAATAGTCTTGTTAAGAATTCATAAGATAAAAAATAAATCTTCAGTAAAAAACTAATTTTTATTTATATAAAAATATGATGATTACCAGATTTTATTGCAGAAGGAGGAGGGAGAGGATTCCGTGCCCAAATTCAAGTATAAGAATGAAAAAGCCAGCAGATAACAATCAACTAAAACACCCCCTAATTGCAATTCTTTTTTAAAAAATCATAAAAGACAGGTCCTATATATAATCTGCATTATCTTGCCTTATGTATGAGGAATAAGATCTTCATTAATGAAAGTTTAATGGTGCTGATTTGGAGTGTGCTCACTGCTACTTTGATTTCTAAAGATGACCCAAAACCACCACTGACATATCTGAGTGAAAATTGACATCAAATAATCCACATGGATTCATTTGAATGTGTCAGCATTGGTTTTGGGCAGTCCTTAAAATACAAAATGGTGGTGAGCACAGTCTAAATACTAAAAGTTTTTCACTTCAAAAATATGAATGTTATTACAATAATGATGGCAGAAAACTTCCAAAATACATGAGGTGAAGAAAGGGCATTTTCAACAATACAAAGTATTGTCTGAAAATGCAGATATCTTATCAAACCAAGCTTATAATTTTGAAATACTAAAGGTTTATAACTTCTAGAATGTGAATTTTATTACATTACATGTCTAAAACCACATGTTGAAATAACATAAAATTGAAAAAACCAAGAGTATAATTTCAAAATACTAAAAGATTATAACTTCTATAATACGAATTCTATTACACAAAAATGGCAGTGAGTGCTGTCTAAATACTAAAAGCTTATAACTTTGAAAATATTAATTTTATTACAAAAATGATGGTGAAACCACCAAAGTATGTGTGGTGGGAAAAAGGTGTTTTTGACAATACAAAGTGTCAACCAAATATGCAAAAGTCTGATCAAACTAAGCTTATAATTTTGAAAAACAAAAAGTGTATCAGCTTTAAAATACAAATTTTATTACAATGTATGCCCATAGCAATATAAAATAAAAAATATTAATTATACAATTAATAGGATTTTATATTACTAGAAAGAAACTCATGTTGCATGCTTACTTTGTTCTATGCAGTGAGAAAAAATGGAGATGAAAAAATAGAATTGTTCACATTTGATCTGATGAAGTGGATATTGAATCTACACTTGATCACATGAGATCCTTATGAGCTCTTCAAATTGATACATATATATATATATATATATAAGTCATGTGACATCTGACTTGTTATATATATATATATATATATATATATATATATATATATATATATCTTATCTCTGACATATATATATATATATATATATATATATATATATATCAACCATTATCAATCCACTGCAGGATGAAGGTCTCTCCAAGTTCAATCCATCTTCTCCGATCTTTAGCTTCTCTTCTCCACATCACCCCTGCACACTTTCTTATTTCATCCATCCATCTCACATGTGGTCTCTTTCTGGGTCTTTTACAATCTCTTGGAATCCAGTTTAAAATTTCAATTGTCCATCTATTATCATCTCTTCTAACAATATGTCCAGCCCAACTCCACTTCAATCTTTTAATTTTTTCAATGAGGTCAGTAACACCTGTTTGTTCTCTTACCCATACATTGCATTTATGATCTCTTCTTGTTACTCCCAACATACATCTCTCCATATTTCTTTGACTGGTCTGAAGTCTCTGAATTGCTCTTCTATTAAGTGTCCAAGTCTCAGATCCATAAGTAAGAACTGGTAAAACACATTTGTTAAAAACCTTCCTTTTCAAACACATAGGCATATTTCCTTTTAGTATCAAGTTATTTCTACCAAAAGCACTCCAACCAAGTTTAATTCTATGATTAATTTCCTCCATTATGTTTCCATCTGTATTAATAATCTGACCAAGGTATTTGTAACTGTTAACTTCTTCTAATTCATCATAATCAATCTTTATTTTCATATTTTGAGCAAATCGATTAAACATTACTTTAGTCTTTTTAACATTTATCTTTAGTCCTACTTTCATCTGATAATTCCTGCAACATTTCCTGCAGATCTGAAGCATTATTTGCAAAAACAACTACATCATCTGTGAAATCTAAATGACTTAAATAATCACCATTTACTTTCACTCCTTTAGTTTCCCATTTTAATCCACAAAATACTTCATGCAGCACTGCTGTAAAAAGTTTTGGAGATATAGAGTCACCTTATCTTACACCTTTCTCAATGTTGACTTTCCCAGTGTCATTATGTAATCTAATTGTTGCTGTTGCATTTTTATAAATATTCTTTAAAATATGACAATATCCTGGATCTATACCTTGATGATCTAATGCTTTAATCACTGAAGAAATGTTTATAGAATCAAATGCCTTTTCATAATCTACAAATCCTAAGCATAATGGCAACTCATATTCATTTGTCCTTTCTATAACTTCTCTCAATACCTGGATATGATCTACTGTACTAAAACCACTTTTAAATCCAGCTTGTTCTCTTGGTTGGTGGAAATCCAATGTTCTCTGTAGATGAGTAGTAATTATCTTGGTAAAAATTTTATATAAAACTGATAAAAGGCTGATAGGTTTGTAATTTCTAATATCTTCTTTATCACCTTTTTTAAATATTAATATTATTACTGCATTCTTCCAATCTTCCAGTACATCTTTATCATTTAGACATTTGGTATATAACTTTGCTAAATTTTTTTCTATTTCTTCACCTGCTTCTTTTAATATATCAATTATAATTCCATCATTACCTGGAGCCTTTCCTTTCTTCATACATTTAATTGCATGTCTCACTTCTTCATTTAAAATTCTGGGCAATTTGGAAGATGTAATAGATATAGGAGGTACTTGTTCTTTATTACTATATAATTCTTGATAAAAATCTTCTACTAATTTCATGATGTCATCTCTCCTTTTAGTAATAATTCCATCTTTTTTTCTTATTGCAGATATAAATTTCCTACCAATACCAAAATGTTGTTTTACATTCTTAATACTTTTATTTTCTTCTACAGCTTTCCTTGCTAGTTCACAGTTATACTTTCTTATATCATTTTCAACTCTTTTCTGCACCATTTTACAAAATTCGAGATATTAAATTCTTTTTAATGCATCATTTTTGTATATCTTCATATTCCTTCTTTTCTTCATAAATTCTCTAGTCTCAGTAGAAATTTTATTGGTCAATTGCTGTTTCTTTCTACCAGCTATCTTTGTTGCAGTTTTCAAAAGTGTATCAGTTATTTTCATATTAATTTCATTCAAATCTGAATCATGTTCAAAATCTACTAATACTTGAAACCGATTTGTAAGTTCTAATTTAAATTCATTAGAATGTTTCTGAAGATTAGGAATATCAACTGTAAATATTGTTTTTCTTAATAATTTTTGTCTCTCTAGTTTGACATTAACACGTATCTTACACCTTACTAATCGATGATCACTTCCTGTGTTAAATTTATTAAGAACATTACAATCTTGAAATATGTATTTCCTGTTAGTCAAAATATAATCCAATTCTGCTGTACCTTCATTTGGATGCTTCCATGTCCATTTCCTTCTAATATTTTTCTCAAAAAAAGAATTCATATTATAAAGTTTTTCCTTCTCTGCAAACTCCACAAGTCTATGTCCTCTTTCATTTCTATTACCATAACCAAAATTACCTACAACACTTTCATCTTTTATTTGTTTACCAATTCTAGCATTAAAGTCTCCCATAACAATTTTAAAATGTTGTTTACTCTGATCAAAAGCCTTTTGTACATCCATATAAAAATCTTCTACTACTTCATCACTATGAGAACTTGTTGGGGCATAAACCTGAATTATCTGCATTTGGTATCTGCTATTAAGTTGTATAACTAATCTTGCCACTCTGTCCGATACACCATCAATCTCCACAATATTGTTCTTCCACTTTTTATTCATAATGAATCCTATTCCACTTGTATTTCCAATATTTGTGCCTTTATAATAGAGTATATGTCCACTTTTTAAATCAATTGTCTCTTCACTTTTTCTTCTAACTTCACAAAGTCCAATAATGTCCCATTTAATATAAGAGAGTTCTTCTAATTCTTGCGATCTTCCTTCACTTGAAAGTGATCTGCAGTTGTAAGTACCTAAATAAAAAGTCGTCATCAAATGGCAGCCTGGGTCTGCAATCAGGGGATTCTTACAACCCTCCGCCTTTGGCCACCAACCGCTGCCTTGCTTGGTAACTTTACAGCCTCCTGGGAATAAGGGCCATGCTTTATTTTTGTCTGTCATAATTGTATATATGTATTGGGAAAATATTTATCATTTACACAAACATTCATTCTGCCTTATCAGGCACTGAGAAGAAAGACCATGATGTTTCTTGATCTTAAACTCAGAGGTAAAAAGCCAATAAACTCACCATGCTGGCTAATGCGTGTTGGTGAGCAGCCCATCCATGTTCGTATACTATATGAATAATCACATAGTAATAACAGCTGCAACGACAAGAACGTATGGAGTGGACATTAGGAATTTGCCCTGCTCAGTTCCTTTAAGGCCTCCAAGAGGAATCAAAGGGTCTCCTTTCAGTTAATAGCAAAACTCCTTTCTGCAACCATATATATATATATATATATATACCTGTTTACATAATTTTATATTTATTAATATTGAAGTGACTTCTACCATCAATAAATGAACACAGAAACATGTTTATAAAAATATTTACATATTATAAAAAAAAAAAATTGTTGATTATTTCAAGTGTAAAAGAAGTTATTAGATTTTAAATAAGATAAACACTAATTTCTTCATGATTCATAAATAGTGTTAACATTTTTGAGAAATTAAATGAATAAATCTTTCATATTTACATTTTTTTATCCATTTTCTAACAAATAATGTTATGTGAAAAATTAAGCACATAAGATTACTCCCTTTGGTAAAAAAAATCTGATTTTTTAATTTGTATTAATTCTAAAATTAATATTCTTTACTTTAGACCAGGGGTGGGCAATTGTTTTGGCTCAGGGGCTGCAGAGGTTGGCTGAGGGCTGCATTAGGGGCCACTTTGTGGAAGTGAAGGTTAGTGAAGGGCTGCACCTTTTTTTCATGACACAATAAACACACTGCTTTATTCCCTGTATTATCAAAGAAATATTTGTTTGTCCATTCTTCATTAAACACATGACATTCATCACCGATTTTACATTTTTTTGGAGGGTTTATGGTTTCACTAAAGTTGGAAATGTATATATTTGCTAATGCAAAGACAAAATTGAAATTAACCAGATCAACTGGAAAAGCACTGCACATCATACCTACTCTGTGCATGTGTATTGATGTGGCCATCCTAGTGGAAAATATGAGATGAATCTTCAGTCATGGACTGGAAGGAAATCTCAGTTCAAAGATTTTTCTGATTGTCTTGGAGAGCCCATAAAAACTCTTAGTGGGTTGCATGTGGCCCTCGGGCCGCTATTTGCCCACCCCTGCTTTAGACGATTATTTTTTCAACTAATTTTAAGATAAAATGTGACTTATTATTAATTGTAGAATTAATATGATTCAGCAGTTGTTTACACATTTATTTAACATTTTCATTATTTCAACATGTGGTTATAGATTTGTATTGTAATAAAATTCATACTTTAGAAGCTTTTAGTATTTTAAAATTATAAGCTTGGTTTGATTGAACATGTGTGTTTTTAATTAATATATGTGTCCATTCCCTCTACTTTGTCTGTTTGAGTATTTTAAATTTGTATTTTAGAAATTATATTTTGTCCATTTAGTCATGAGATTTGATCAAGCATAATTGTACAAAATTTGTGCTTTAATGTTTGAATTATTAATGTAAATTGTGACTTTGGTATGAATGGTTATATTGTGACCATGTGTGGATTATTCATTATCATTTATCACTTGGATGTGTCAGCAGTAGTTTTTGGTGGCATTCTAAATCACTATCAATTAAAATAACTTGGTTTATTTCTAATTCATAATCATGCTTTCAACTAAAATGTCATTGGTGTTCAATTAAATATTTTAAAATTGTAATTAATAATGTGTTTTTGTTTGTGCAACATTATTTCAATATTAGTTACGAATATGGTAGACAAATACTATAAAGCTGTAACTTTTATTATGAAGTTGATCAATTTATTACTTTTGATCAGCACAGAATAATAATAGCTAGCTTTCTGGTGAAAATCAGTCTGCAGGTTGAAATATTAAAGCAGTTTTATAGAGAAGTAATTCTTTGTTTATATATATGTAAATCAATTGTCCATTGATTTTGACTGTTCATTTTTTGAATTCAGAAAAATTGAATTGTTATCATTAAAAATTACAACGAAGTTACCAAAAGATGAAATAATCATATGTGGTCTTATTTAGGTAAAATTGGCACCCAAATACGGGTTCTATATTCAAATAAATCATTGTTTTTATTTCAATGTTAAATGAGACCTCCTGAAATAGAATTCGGTATGTGGTCATGAAATAAAATGGGCACCTTTTAAAAATATTAATATAAGAAACAAAATATTTTACCATCATCAGCAAATCCAATTTTAATGAAATATCAACCATTTGTTACATTGCACAAATATATGTTTGAATAATTCAAATGTACGTCTGAAGCATTATCTAAGTGTTAATATATACATATATAGCTGAAGGAGTTATCAATATAAGGGATGTCATCATTATCAAGTAAAGGATTCCGAGTGCAATTTATATATATATTACAATCCTTAAAAAAATGAAGTTTGCATTTAAACTTAATAACTATTTAGATTGCTTCCGCCACTCCTTAACGATTCAGTGTTTTTTCATGCCACTTAATGTGATACGAATACAATGTCTGTTAATTAAAAAACTATTGTGATAACAATAAAAATAATAAATATAATGGGATTATAGAGTCTTTTGATCAGCAGAAGTAGTTTAGGTCAATTACTTAATCCGCTATTGAAAGGCTATATAATGGTTGATTACCATTATCCTTATTATTTTTAATATTATTACAACTGTTTTTTAATAAATGGACATTTTATTTGTATTATATTTTTTTTAATATAATGGATTTAAGTGATATTAAGAAACGATGGATGGTTAAGGCATGGTATAAGTAATATTAAAAAGTTATTAAGCTTAGATGCAAACTTCATTTTTTTTTAAGGATTATAAAGTATACAGTATATATATTAAACTAATTACATTTCGTCTTTATGCTACAATTATTTTCCAATATAAATATTTTCAGACTTTTCCTGAATTTTTATATAAAAAAGGTGTTTAACACCAAGAATTAGTTTGGCAGATTGGTGCTGGTTTCAATCTAATCCCTATTTACATTATGATAAATGTTCTTTTGTATTTACACATTGTTGAGGCTACATTTTTGTTATTTCAGCAATTTTATCACGAAAAATGCAAGATTTAGATTAATCATTTTGAAGGCTGAAATATTGTTAAAATATTGGTGTATATTTATGTATATTTTGTAAAGTACAATAGTAAATAACAGACTTTGGTTAATTTCCTGTGGGAAAAAAAAATTGGAAAACAAAAAATTTAAACGGTCTGTTTTAATTTCCATTGTAAAAACCATTATCCTATTTTATTCCATGTATTTGGAAAAATATAAATAAAACATATATAATTTTCTAGAAACAAATGGTTAGAAGAATTACTAAAAAAAATCTCAAATCTTAGGGTATCCATCTCTATAGGTGAATAAATTGTTTGAGGTGAAATACATCATAGATTGTATACATTTTAAGTATTATTTATAAAAAATGTCAGGTTTCCGGTAGAATAAAAAATTTATAGGGAATATACGCATTTGTATTGTATTAGTATTGGAATACTATTATTAATATTGACATTAAAATTATATATCTTATAAAAATTGTCAAATCAGTTTTGGGAAGTTAAAGCTGTAATTTTTAAAATTTATATTCATGTACTACAAGCTCATATTTTAAAGTTAGCAAGACATAAGCAACATCGATGGAAATACTGATTTATATTGTAACGGTCAGCTTCGTACATTTGCTCAACAGACTGAGAGTCCAAGCCAGAGAACCAAAGGCTGACCAAGTCAGGATAGTAATATCCTACGTCTGATCATACCTCAACTCTCCCACTCATGCTTCCAAGTCAATCCATCGTGAATGACATGCCCAAGGTTACACTCGCTATCTCTTTATTCACGTTCCAGCAATAGCAAAGCAGTAAAACATGAGACCTCCACCCCCCCTATTTCATATTCTAATACATAACTTAACTAGTTATTCATAAGATAATGAACAAGTAATGAGACTGAGACAAATTTATATTTCATAAATTTAATATAACATTTAATAAATACTAAATTATAGTAAATTGTGTATAGCTGGTTCACACGCAGGTGAGTGAATACTCGGGTTATAAAATAATATCACAAAGCAAGGAGTGGATTCTCAGGGTTATAACATAATATTACAAAGCATATGACTTTTTAATAAGCTTATGTCATCTTTCATGTCCTAATTCATGCTATGTTTTATATATTGGAAATCCATTATAGCTAGCTAGAGTGGTCGATTTATTAATAAATGATAGAGATTATTTTTTTATTAAGTTTAAGATTATACCATAAATATATCCAAAATCATATAGAGGCATTTGTGTGATATATAATTGTTATACAGATAAACACATTAACTCAGATTCTAGATCGGATCAAAGCCAAAGTTACTTTCTAGGGAAGCTGAACTGAAATGTGGCAGTTGTACGTCAGATTCTAGGGCATTAGAAACTATAATATCAGATAAGTGCACCTCGAATGTATTATTAATTGAGGTTTTATTACCTAGTAAACCGTTCCCCTAAACGATCTGCTTGCTATAATGGAAGAGGCCTTTTTATTAAATGAACAGAAGAATGGCTGATGAGCCTTTTGGAAATGCTTTGGTTCCATTAAATATGAATAACTGTCACATTTGCCAAAACTTTTGAGGTGTGACTTGATGAAATATGAAGAAATGTCACAGTTGCCTAAACTTTCGAGGTATGACTGGACATGGGAACAATCTTGAAGTAGGCCATTATAGAGGTAGCAAAAAAATATGCATATTTATGCTAATTAGCAATACATTTGCAATGCTAAATTGATATTTTATAAATTAATTACACCAAAATCTTAGCTTCTTCAGTGCCACTACCACTGGTCAATTCATAAATCAGATTATTAAATTATATGATAAAAGTGATAATGAGAATCTGATTTAAGGTTTGCTGCATAGCTGCTTATTATCTAATTTAACAAAGTTATAGCAGAAATTTCTAATATCAAATTGATTTTTAAATAATCTAAAATATCGGTTATAAAATAGCTCACACAAATTATTGATTTTTAAATAAGTTAATCATCTTAAATAACTCATCCAAAATAGACCTTACTAATAATGCAAAATGTGTTTTAAATAACGAATGCGAACTTACATTTTAAATAGCTTGCGTAAAATATACTGTTTAAATAACTGGCAAAATACATATTTTAAATCACTTACACAAATATAATTCTCAAACACCTGGGCAAAATCTGCGTTTTACATAACATACACAAAAGATACATTTTAACTAACTTTAGCAAAACATATTCATTTTAAATAACTTTAGCGAAATATTTCATTTTAAATAACTTTAGCAAAAGATGCGTTTTAAATAATATATGCAAAATATTTAAATAACTTTAGCAAAATATTCAGTTTAAATAACTTGAGCAAAAGAATAAGTTTTAACTAACTTGTCTGGGCATTATAAGTACTGATTCACACTAGCTTAATAGTTTTATTTCAGAAAGGGTTTTGACTATATTCTTGAGATTACAATAATCTGATGTAACAGAAAAGTGTTTACTCGCCCCCCTCCCCTGATAATTTCTTATACATACAAAACTCCATTCTGTTGGAAGCATAGCATAAATTAATAGACATGAACTTAAACTAAAGATAGCTGGCATAAGAATAAATTGCATAAAATGAACGATTAGAAGGTAATTTAGAAATAAGAATTTGTTGTATGATTTTATAGAAACTAAATGTGTATGATTATTATTAATGATCAAGCAAGAATTTTGAGTGGTCTAAGATTTAAATAAGTTTAAGATAAACATTTTAGTTGAACATTTAGAAAATATAATTAATTATGGGATTTATTAGTTAGCTAGCTTTCATTTAGAATATGTTTTAGTTATGAAATTTAATATTTGGCAGAAAGGATTTACCAGCTAAGTCTTTAAGGCATTCAATGTGCTTCTCTCTCTATTCAGTCAGGCTGGTTTTTTAGTCTGGATGTAGCTTTGCAAATCTATTTCTCTGGTTAGGAACTCTCTGGTCTCTCCGGTACAACTTCTTTATTACTGTGCTGGGCATGGTTAAGGTCTTCTCTTATCGGTAGCCATTCATGGAAGAGCAAATGGCTGTGTCTTTGCACTCTAGCCAATGGCATCTTTGGAGCAGCTTGGATGGTGGCTTTTTTGAGATTCAGCTTTCTTAAATGGCAGGAACAGTTTCTTATTTAACCTTCAGCTCTGGTCTTCAGGAATAATTTTGGCAGCAATAACACAATTTTCACAGCAACAGCAACAGGAAAAATTAAGATGGATGATGATGGATGGATGGAAGAGGACCTTGATGGCTATTTAGACCCTTTTTATACTATAATTTTGACAGTAGTTCCCTCCTACTTTGAGTCATGCCACATCACCTGATGGCTGGTTCGAACTAGCCTTTAACCAAATATCCAGTTTCTAAAATATTTAGTATAGCTAAATCTGGACTTGGAAAGGCTCTATTGTTTTCATTGACGTCATAGTTAAAAGATATATTTTCAAGAGAATGGCCACAGCAATTAGTATAGATTTATGCCTGACTGAATATTATAATTGGTCTGAGCTATAATTTTTTAAATATGTCAAATTTTGGCCAAAGATTTATTTTTAGAACGAAGTGTTAAAACTGATCAACTTTCTGCTTGTGTAATTTTAGACAAACAAAAAGCTGAAAATTATCTAACTTGGAAATTATTTAAAATGAATACTGACTTAAATAAATAATTATTTAGAACAAATATTGAAAAATAAGTAATATTATAAATTTAAACTTATTATGCTGCTATATAGATAAATTTTAATTAAAGTTTTGTTTATCTGTTTTAACAAATCTAATTGGATATGCTCGTATATAAATATTTGAGACTGTATTTTATATTTATAATTAATAGGACGATTATATACGCACATACCCTGCTATATTATAAGCACAAAGGTTTTAAAATTTAAGAAATACATGCCATCTGAGTGCACAAAATATACTATTATCATAGATAATAGGTGAAACAGATGTAACTGTTTCATAGCAATCCATTCCCGGACAAAAAAAATTAAAAGAAAGACCTTTCTTCCCCCTCTATTCTTTTTTTTGTAGCTCGTGTTTTTTTTCTAGTGATTCTACACAACTTTTATTTATATATATATTTTACTAATCTGGTCTACTTTCTTCAATGTCACCTTTCCCTTTATGGTACTGCAAGCAGCTAATACGCCAACCCCTCTGCTCTAGCACAGTTAAATACACAATTAACATAATATAATTATTAGATACATAAATATGATTGACTAAGATAATAAAATTTCTGATTATTCTGATGCTTTATAATTTTTGTAATAAGATTAAATATGACTAAATGATTAAATAAGATAAATTCTAATTACTCTCCCTCTATATAAATGAACAAATAAACGAATGCTATTTCTATTTCCTAACTTTCTATTACTATAGGTTATAAAATAGGATTAAATCAGCTTGTGTATAATTCAACCGATGACGTATTACCCTGAAGGCATATCAGTATAATCTTGCGATTTTTAAGATAATGTTTCCAAGTGATCTGCAGACGCATGTAATCACTAAAATGTGTCCGCAGATCACGTGAACATGATACGTTGCAAATCGCAAGATTAGACTGATATGCCTTCAGGGTAATACATCATCGGTTGAATTATCCAGGTCACATGCTAAAAAATATTCAAAAATGAAAAATATCTGACGCAGGTCAGGCAAATACTAAAAAAAAAAATGTTACATGCATGCGTCAAAATATTATTCTCAATTTTAAAATACAGCAGTGCGTAGTGCTGGAATTGGCAGGGGGGGCCTCCGGATGTATATCAGACATTGTATTACTCTCATAGCTGTATGATATAATTCAGAAATTAAAAATAAAATTAAAACATAATTCAATGTAAGTTTGAGAATTGTAGAAATATTAACAAATATTTTTTGTAAATAAGTTTGAGAATTGTAGAAATATTAACAAAAACTTTTTGTAAATTTTAAATAAACACCTAAATAAAAAAGACGTGCTCTAATGCAAATCTGGTATTAATGGCATCCAGAAAACGACGCACTTTTACATGCATTTGGTAATTTTAAAAACGTACTGCATATTGCAAAATTGATTTAAAAAATTATTTCAAATTATTTACACATTAAAAACGTAATGTAGAAATAATAACAAAAAGTTTTTGTAAATTTAAAATAAACAAATAAAACACTTTACCCGAATTAATGCATCCTTGTTATCACATGCATTTAGTAACGTATATTCCAAATTTGTTTTAAAAAATTATTGAAAATTATTTACACATTAAACGTAATTCAATGTAAGTTTGATAATTGTAGAAATATTAACAAATATTTTTTGTAAATAAGTTTGAGAATTGTAGAAATATTAACAAAAACTTTTTATAAATTTTAAATAAACACCTAAATAAAAAAGATGCGATCTAATGCAAATCTGGTATTAATGGCATCCAGAAAATGCCACACTTTTACATGCATTTGGTAATTTTTAAAACGTACTGCATATTGCAAAATTGATTTAAAAAATTATTTCAAATTATTTACACATTAAAAACGTAATGTAGAAATATTAACAAAAAGTTTTTGTAAATTTAAAATAAATAAAACACTTTACCCGAATTAATGCGAATCTGGCATTAATGGTGTCCTTGTTATCACATGCATTTGGTAATGTATATTCCAAATTTGTTTTAAAAAATTATTGAAAATTATTTACACATTAAACGTAATTCAATGTAAGTTTCAGAATTGTAGAAATATTAACTAAAAATTTTTGTAAATTTAAAATAAACAGATAAATAAAAAACACTTTACCGGAGAATAAATTATTTACACATTAAACATAATTCAATGTAAGTTTTAGAATTGTAGAAATATTAACAAAAACTTTTTGTAAATTTAAAATAAACAGATAAATAAAAAACACTTTACCAGAGAATAAATTATTTACACATTAAACGTAATTCAATGTAAGTTTGAGAATTGTAGAAATATTAACAAAAAATTTTTGTAAATTTAAAATAAACAGATAAATAAAACACTTGACCCAAAATAACAGCTCAAAAAAGTAACTGTGATGCCATGGATAGCAAAATCGCAATAGACAGAAAATTCAAAAAATTTCCCAAACCTCTCTACGAATTTTAAATCTTGCGGGTGAAAAAAAAAAAAATTAACTCTCTGATGGATTAATAATGCCAGTCACTTGGTTACCATGACAACGTTGTCATGCAAAAAATGTCGATGTCTACCGGAAGGAAAATCGGTAAGTCAAAAATGTCATCGGTTGAATTATACACAAGTACCTTTCTAATTACTCTTGCTTTATATAAATGAATAAATAAGCGAAAGCTAATTCTATTTCCTAACTTTCTATTACTATAGGTTATAAAATATGATTAAATAAGTAAATAAATTCTAATTATTTTTACTCTACAAATGAATAAATAAGCGAAGGCTAATTCTATTTACTAACTTTCTATTACTATAGGTTACAAAATATGGTTAAATAAGATAAGTAAATAAGGTTAAATAGGTAAAACTAATTCTAATTATCCATAAACTAAAAAAACATAATATAATTTCCCTACACCTTTCTCTAAGAGAACTTCTAATCTGGTACCTTTAATAAGCATGGTTTCAAGTTTTCTGCATCATACTTTATGTAATCTAACAGTAATTTTCCCCAGCTTTTTTTAGCTGGTCTGGCCCTTTGTATAGTGGGTAAAATTTTTGGTTCTTGGAAAAGGGTATGTTATTTGGAGGCTTATATTTCACCCAAACTCGGTCCCTTACTTCGAACTGGCAAGTTGAATTCTGTTTTCTTTTCTTATGCTTGTCTGCACTTTTCCGGCGGCATATTCGAGCCTGCTCTTTATGCAGGAGGTCCACTGTTTCAATGTCTATGCTTAATAGTATGGGAATTATGGGTGGGCAATTCTTACCAAAATGTAGTCTGAGAGGTGTGAACCCCGTAGGCTCATTCTTATTTATAATCTGAATTATGAGGTCCCTTCCCATGATACCGTACAATCTTTTTATTTTGTCCCAAGGGTTTGACTTTAGGTTCTCTATAGAATTTAAAATGTATTGAAGCTGTTGTTGCTCCATCATGACTCCCTTTATACTTTCTTTGTTCGCCTCTTCCCTAAGAAGCTCTTCTTCTCTGGGTCTTGTATTGCTCTGCCCACTTTCTTTGTTTTCTACTTTGGTTATTTGAATTTCAGAAGGGAATTTAGAATCTACTTTTATTTCCATTTCTGATGGGTCTTTAGCTTCCACTCTGACTTCTGTTTGACCTGTCCTCTCCTCTGTTTCTTTTATTTCCACCTTGACTCTGCTAGCTAAACCTATGCTTCTCTGTGATAGCTCTTTACCTTCTACATCTATCTCTTCCTGCTCCTTTTCTACCTTATCTACTCTCTCCTGCAGCTCCTGTATCTCTTGTACTACATCTACGCTTTCTTCTGTGGTCCCTTTGTTCACTATCTCTAACTCACTTTCTAAAACTTCTATTTCTTTCTCTATTTCTGGTCTTATCTCTAACTTTTTATGTAGAGGCTTCCTTGGACATTCTGATATTTGTTCCATATGGCAAAGCATCTCTCTTTCTCTTCCTTTCTTCTCTATCTCTTTTCACTTGTTTTTCTCTTTCTTCTCTATCTCTCCTCACTTTTTTTCTATCTCTCCTCACTTTTTCTTCTCTTTCAGCCCTGTCTTTTTCCCTTTCTTCTCTATCTCTTTTTTCTTCCATTTCCTCTCTATATCTTCTTGCTTCTTCCCTTTCTTCTCTATATCTCATTTCCTCTTCTCTTTCTTTATCATATCTTTTTTCTTCTTCTTTGTCTTTCATCATCCATTTCATTAGTGCCATTATGCTGAGTTCCTCCTCTACCTCTTCTTCTCTTTCTCCTTCATTCTATTTTTTATTTTCTATACATATTTTAGTTCTATCTCAATCTTTGATCTGCCTCTCTTATTTTTATTTATCTAACAGCTGATTCACCATCTACTCCCCCAAAACTGACTACCTATAACTATCTCACACCCTTATTCTTTGCCCACATTTCCTTTTTATTTGCCCCTGAAACATCTACATAATATATAATTAACTATACAATAAGAACATCTAAATAATAAATTAAATTTTCAGACTCACCCTGCTTCTGTCTTGCCACCTGACGTTTCTCCCTTAAAATAAAACTTTTATCTCTTTTTTTCAGTTCACGTATATTTCTTTTTTTTTTCTTGATCATTTGTATTTCTTTTCTTGCTTGATCATTTTCTTGCTCATCCATTTCTGAATCACAAAATTATTTAAATTATTTACAAACTCAATTATTTATCAACCATTATACCTGATTACGAGTTGTTTTGTTTAATTTATACATATTTTTTGTCATACTGCAATGATATTTGTAACGAAAAATATATATACTCTACTCAGGGTTGTGTACTTAGTCTAAGCCACATGTTGGGTTACTAACTCCGGGAAAAAATATATCTATGTAATGGTAAGGCTTGTACATTTGCTCAACAGACTGAGAGTCCGAGCCAGAGAACCAAAGGTTGACAATGTTGGGATAGTAATATCCTATGTCTGATCATACTTCAACTCTCTCAGTCATGCTTCCAAGTCAACACATCACAAATGACATGCCTGAGGTTACGCTTGCTATCTCTTTATTCACGTTCCAGCAATAGCAAAGCAGTAAAACATGAGACCTCCACCCCCCTATTTCATATTCTAATACATAACTTAACTAGTGATTCATAAGATAATGAGAAAGTAATGAGATGAGACAAATTTATATTTCATAAATTTAATATAACATTTAATAAATACTAAAGTATAGTAAATTGTGTATAGCTGGTTCACACGCAGGTGCGTGAATATTCGGGTTACAAAATAATATCACAAAGCAAGGAGTGGATTCTCAGGGTTATAAAATAATATTACAAAGCAATGAGTGGATTTTCAGGGTTATAAAATAATATTACAAAGAAATGAGTGGATTTTCAGAGTTATAAAATAATATTACAAAGCAATGAGTGTATTTTCAGGGTTATAAAATAATATTACAAAGCAAGGAGTGGATTCTCAGGGTTATAACATAATATTACAAAGCATATGACTTTTTAATAAGCTTATGTCATCTTTCATGTCCTAATTCATGCTATGTTTTATATATTGGAAATCCATTATAGCTAGCTAGAGTGGTCGATTTATTAATAAATGATAGAGATTATTTTTTTATTAAGTTTAAGATTATACCATAAATATATCCAAAATCATATAGAGACATTTGTGTGATATATAATTGTTATACAGATAAACACATTAACTCAGATTCTAGATCGGATCAAAGCCAATGTTACTTTCTAGGGAAGCTGAACTGAAGTGTGGCAGTTGAACGTCAGATTCTAGTGCATTAGAAACTATAATATCAGATAAGTGCACCTCGAATGCATTATTAATTGAGGTTTTATTACCTAGTAAACCATTCCCCTAAATGATCTGCTTGCTATAATGGAAGAGGCCTTTTTATTAAATGAACAGAAGAATGGCTGATGAGCCTTTTGGAAATGCTTTGGTTCCATTAAATATGAATAACTGTCACATTTGCCAAAACTTTTGACGTGTGACTTGATGAAATATAAAGAAATGTCACAGTTGCCTAAACTTTCGAGGTATGACTGGACATGGGAACAATCTTGAAGTAGGCCATTATAGAGGTAGCAAAAAAATATGCATATTTATGCTAATTAGCAATACATTTGCAATGCTAAATTGATATTTTATAAATTAATTACACCAAAATCTTAGCTTCTTCAGTGCCACTACCACTGGTCAATTCATAAATCAGATTATTAAATTATATGATAAAGGTGATAATAAGAATCTGATTTAAGGTTTGCTGCATAGCTGCTTATTATCTAATTTAACAAAGTTATAGCAGAAATTTCTAATATCAAATTGATTTTTAAATAATCTAAAATATCGGTTATAAAATAGCTCACACAAATTATTGATTTTTAAATAAGTTAATCATCTTAAATAACTCATCCAAAATAGACCTTACTAATAATGCAAAATGTGTTTTAAATAACGAATGCGAACTTACATTTTAAATAGCTTGCGTAAAATATACTGTTTAAATAACTGGCAAAATACATATTTTAAATCACTTACACAAATATAATTCTCAAACACCTGGGCAAAATCTGCGTTTTACATAACATACACAAAAGATACATTTTAACTAACATTAGCAAAACATATTCATTTTAAATAACTTTAGCGAAATATTTCATTTTAAATAACTTTAGCAAAAGATGCGTTTTAAATAATATATGCAAAATATTTAAATAACTTTAGCAAAATATTCAGTTTAAATAACTTGAGCAAAAGAATAAGTTTTAACTAACTTGTCTGGGCATTATAAGTACTGATTCACTCTAGCTTAATAGTTTTATTTCAGAAAGGGTTTTGACTATATTCTTGAGATTACAATAATCTGATGTAACAGAAAAGTGTTTACTCGCCCCCCTCCCCTGATAATTTCTTATACATACAAAACTCCATTCTGTTGGAAGCATAGCATAAATTAATAGACATGAACTTAAACTAAAGATAGCTGGCATAAGAATAAATTGCATAAAATGAACGATTAGAAGGTAATTTAGAAATAAGAATTTGTTGTATGATTTTATAGAAACTAGATGTGTATGATTATTATTAATGATCAAGCAAGAATTTTGAGTGGTCTAAGATTTAAATAAGTTTAAGATAAACATTTTAGTTGAACATTTAGAAAATATAATTAATTATGGGATTTATTAGTTAGCTAGCTTTCATTTAGAATATGTTTTAGTTATGAAATTTAATATTTGGTAGAAAGGATTTACCAGCTAAGTCTTTAAGGCATTCAATGTGCTTCTCTCTCTATTCAGTCAGGCTGGGTTTCTCTGGGATTTTTAGTCTGGATGTAGCTTTGCAAATCTATTTCTCTGGTTAGGAACTCTCTGGTCTCTCCGGTACAACTTCTTTATTACTGTGCTGGGCATGGTTAAGGTCTTCTCTTATCGGTAGCCATTCATGGAAGAGCAAATGGCTGTGTCTTTGCCTCTAGCCAATGGCATCTTTGGAGCAGCTTGGATGGTGGCTTTTTTGAGATTCAGCTTTCTTAAATGGCAGGAACAGTTTCTTATTTAACCTTCAGCTCTGGTCTTCAGGAATAATTTTGGCAGCAATAACACAATTTTCACAGCAACAGCAACAGGAAAAATTAAGATGGATGATGATGGATGGATGGAAGAGGACCTTGATGGCTATTTAGACCCTTTTTATACTATAATTTTGACAGTAGTGACCTCCTACTTTGAGTCATGCCACATCACCTGATGGCTGGTTCGAACTAGCCTTTAACCAAATATCCAGTTTCTAAAATATTTAGTATAGCTAAATCTGGACTTGGAAAGGCTCTATTGTTTTCATTGACGTCATAGTTAAAAGATATATTTTCAAGAGAATTAGTATAGATTTATGCCTGACTGAATATTATAATTGGTCTGAGCTATAATTTTTTAAATATGTCAAATTTTGGCCAAAGATTTATTTTTAGAACGAAGTGTTAAAACTGATAAACTTTCTGCTTGTGTAATTTTAGACAAACAAAAAGCTGAAAATTATCTAACTTGGAAATTATTTAAAATAAATACTGACTTAAATAAATAATTATTTAGAACAAATATTGAAAAATAAGTAATATTATAAATTTAAACTTATTATGCTGCTATATAGATAAATTTTAATTACAGTTTTGTTTATCTGTTTTAACAAATCTAACTGGATAAGCTCGTATATAAATATTTGAGACTGTATTTTATATTTATAATTAATAGGACGATTATATACGCACATACGCTGCTATATTATAAGCACAAAGTTTTTAAAATTTAAGAAATACATGCCATCTGAGTGCATGAAATATACTATTATCATAGATAATAGGTGAAACAGATGTACTGTTTCAATATAAGTCATGAGATTTTTTTTACCTGCAAATTCAAAGCAAAACAGCAATTCTTACACATACTGTTACTAAATACTAACTGTGATAAAAACACAGTTGCTGAAGCTTTAAACATAAAATTACAAATATAAAGCTTAGTGCTTTCAGGGAGTTAAGCCTCCATAATCATAGCCTAATACAATATAAAATACAATATATAAACACTTATTCAAAAGCAAAATGCATATCTTAAATAAAATGTAAACTAAATCTAAAAAATAAAATAATATAATATAAAATAAAATATAATAAAAATAAATATTATAGTGGCCACATTTTAGAAATATCAAAACAAGAATCCTTTTTATTATTAGCATTGGGAATACCAGCTATAAAACAAACTTTTTTAATCTTTCACTTTATTCTTATCAGTACACCCTAATTTTGCCTCTATAATTTTGTGTTATAACTGATAATCCCAATGCTATTAATAGAAAGGATTTTTCATTTGGTATTTCTAAAATGTGGATGCTATAATATTTATTTTTATTATATTTTATTTTATTTATATTATTATTATTTTAGATTTAGTTTACATTTTATTTGAGATACACATTTTGCTTTTGAATAAGTATTTATATTTTTATTTTATATTGAAGCAGTAAATCTTAGCTTAAGATTGTGCTTCATGTTTCTACCTACTAACCTGCATTCAAACCCCTATATCCCATCCTGCTCCTTTTTGTTGTATATATATTTCATATATATATTTCAGATACGCGCCTAAATTATAAAATTTAATGTTTCAATAACATGTTTTAAAATTATTATTAATTCTTTTTATTAATTATTAGTTCTTTTTATTAAAGTATTATAGATGTGGCTCAAATATATACATAGGAGCAAAACTTACTAACAAAATATTGATGTTTTTAAATATTTATTATGTGTCATTTTTAGCTTTTTCTTTTAAATTGCTTGTTTTTATATTAAACTATATATTTTTTATAAAATCCAATATGGAAGATGCAAGTGTTATTAATTGTCTAAAAATAATTAGGGGTTGGATGCACTATTGTTTTAATCTAGGGAAGGTATTTTTTTTATTAAAGTTTTACTTAAAATAAATGGGATTAAGTAGATTAAAGATTTACTTGTGTTAAAAACATATTGTCAAATCTATTTCTAATCTGGAAATAGATTTGAATTTATTTTTGGACATTATCTTACAATTGCATCTTCAAAAACAACTGATAAAAGAAAAAGTATAAAATGACTGAATTTTGAATCATAAGGGGATTAACTACTATTGAAAGAGATTAGCTACTCTAGTGAAATGATTGTTAACATCGCGGTGAAACTTAAAATGATGTAGTAGTAAATCCATCATTTCCTGACCCTTGTGGGTCGTTTTCCACTGCCATAGTATTCTGCTACCTTCAAGTGAAGTAAAGGCCTGATGGAGAACTTTAATAATGCTAATAGAAACTTGCTGTCATTAAGAATTCATTTGGATTCTCAATTTGCCGTGCACATGCCATACTTTAAAATTTATTCTTAAAATTGCAAGGTAAATTTCCAAGCCGCCACCTAATAGTCAATTTAGTCTAAATAATCTATCAAGATCTCTTCTCATGTATTCTTTAACTTTGCCTTTTTTTTATATATATCTTTGAATGTAATTTTGCTTTCAAATGATTTCTTTGTATCTAATCCTATCTCATATGCTTTTAACCTTTCTTTAATTTTGGTGCGGTCAGATATTTATTACTTGATTTTATATATATATATATGTTATTATTATTATTATTATTATTATTATTATTATTATTATTATTATTATTATTATTATTATTATTATTATTATTATTATTATTATTATTATTATTATTATTATTGTTTTGCCAATCTCAAACAAACTGTTGAGCATAATTTATAAAAATCTTTTCTGTCTTTTAAGTAAACTTTCATGAATCAAAGGTTATTAACGTCCCCTTAAAATATACATATATAATGTATTGTAAATTAATATGTTCGCCAGATTGTTTTATGAATCAACATTTTAGGTTCGTTTTAATATAAAAATTGATTTGTTTAACTCTGTAAATCCAGAACTTTAGCTAATTAACGCTTTGAAATCTTATAAAATATTATTTATTTAATTCTAAAATAAGGTGACTTAATTGTTTACGTATATATATAACTGCTAGTTTTTTTTATATACTCTGAAAATGTATGCTTAAAACATCAAATACCGTATTTATATATTTCAGTTATTGTAAAATCAATGAAGGTGGAATTGTTTGATTTTAACTAGCAGAAAAAAGGATGGGGGGAAATCTTAATGTTTCTGTTACTAAATCAGATTTTAACGTATAGTTTATTAATTTGAAATGTAAATCTTAATGTTTCTTTTACTAGGTAAAATCTTAACTTATATTTTATTAAATGAAATATTCTCTCTTTATATATATTATAATTGCATGGCGTATTATAGTATTCAAACAAGGTTCATTTATTTTTAAGGCAGTAAAACTTATCTCATGTTATTAGAGACATTCATTCATACTGCATTTCTGTCATATAGCCTATCTTCATTCTATATATACGTGCTTCTTAATCTGGGGGTTACGACGAGTTCGAACCCAGAGATTTCTTCTCAAGTCTTCGTATAAAATGCCTCTGGTGGTGATCTCGTAAGTTTGGCACATGCTATGCATATTCTTTCTTCGTATCAAAAGCCTCTGGTGGTGATGCCATAAGTTTGGCACACGCTATGCATATACACTTCGTAGATAAAAGGCCTCTCGTGTCGGTTATACCAGCAAAAGTCTGGGCCATGCCATGCCTATCCACTTTTCTCTAAGCACTACCCAAAAAGGGAGTGTGAGATTTCATTTTTCATCCAGAAGCACAACCTTTTTCCTCTTAATTATTTTAGGCTATTATGTCAGCACTGCAAAGTTCTTTGTATTATTATTATTATTTCTTTTGCTTCATGACCCAGTTTTAATGCTCTAATATTAAAATTATGCTTTGCTTAAAAGATATATATATATAAATGCCAATTACTTCTATTTATTAATTAAGTTTATTTCAATCATATACAATCTCACCGTCGTGATATATATATATATATTTAAGAGTATCTATATGCCTTGGGGAAAATAAAGCGTTCGTCTTACTATTGTTTAAATAATTTTTCAATAAATATTTTTGTCATAGTTTCAAATATAATTTTTCAACTGTCTTTTGTTTATTTTCACAACCTCAATGGTGTGAAAATAATTTATATCATATGTATAATGAATTTCAGAATGCTCCCCTCAATCATATGTTAGTCACCATGTTTCTGAACCATCAATCAAAGCGTTAATGGCAGTATTATCATAATTCTTTCTAATATTCGATTGGCATTTTAATATTGGACCCACCAAAGGTGTGTGTCTATTTGTAATATATTATTTAGCTAATGAACAGGATATGAAAAATAATAGCGTGAATGACACTATGTAATTATCTATCGCTTGCTCATTTATGCACATACTAATGTTGTTAATTTATAAATGTATAATAATAATTTGTCAGTATATTAAAATATATTTTATTGTCTAACTTATCTGAATAGTTCGAATTCCTTCTTTTCTCCACTTCCAAAAGTAAAGCCTGCTTATATGTATTTTAATATAGTCGTAGTTAAGAGATGTCTCATTGTCTTCTCCACTCTCCTAGTCGGCCAGATTTAAAATTAATTCTCATGTGTCATCACTATCATGTTGTTCATTAGGTGTTAGATCTGGGGCTTAGAGAGAGTGGTTCGAATTCAGGCTGGTCTCTGACCTAAATCTTAGGCTTGACTGGGTTTGAAGTACATTTTGTGAGTTCCAGCTCATGTTAGATGGATAAACATGTTTTGACCGGCACATAGGATTTTTTTTCTCGAGCTTGGCTTCCAAAGTGGGGCTTTGATATAAACACTCACATACCCTGAGTACTGAAGTCTGTTTATATGTATTTTTAAAAAAAAGTTGTAAGAGGTATAGCTTTTCTTTTTTTTCCATGTTTGATATGTTTAAAATAATGTGTTCAAAGTGTAAAATTCACTGTTTAATGTTTAAACCCATGTACTACAACCATAGTACAAATATATTTTTTTCTTCAATGTCATATATAAAGTTTTTTGTTCTTGAGACATAAATGAAAAATGTATAAATAATTCATAAATCATTGATCACTCTGTCTTAGCTGGCGCCGTTATAAAAAGAAATTTTGCTAACCAGTAGTGAGTCAAATGCAAAAATATTGGAAGTGGAGGGTTCGAATTCAGTTAAAAAAAATTATTGAGAGCAATTTTTTTTGATTTAATGCTATAATGTATAAAAGTTTGAATATAACTAGACTATGAGTTTTCTTTTAGATGCATGGATTTTTTTTTCTCAACTTTTTCTCCAAAGTTTTTTTTTCTTTTTCTGTCTTTTCAAATAGTGTGTAGTATTGTGTAGTGTATATAGAAGTGTGCGTGTAATATCTATGTACTTGTATATGGAGCACTACATATATATGTAAATAGGTATGTATGTGCGATGTGTAGGAACAGATGTATTTGAAAATTTTATATGAATTGCATTGCTATATATTTTCTTGGAAACCCATATGCCTGGATAAATTGTGTTGTAGCCCAAGCATAATTTTTTTTTTCCATTATATAGATGTGCATTTTTTTTTCACATTATATAGATGTGCATTTTTTTTCACATCCCAAATGATATTTTATCTATATAGTTTTATGTAACAAGATTGTATATTGAATTTTGAAAATTTTCGTCGTTCTTTTGGTCATCACTTGAAAACTCCTAGTCAAGGCATTTTTTTTTAATGTTTTTGTTTTTTGTTTCATTGTATGTCCAGAGAAATGAAGCAGTAAATCTTAGCTTAAGATTGTGCTTCATGTTTCTACCTACTAACCCATATTCAAACCCCTATATCCCATCCCGCTCCTTTTTGTTGTGTATATATATTTCATGTATATATTTGAGATACGTGTCTAAATTATAAAATTTAATGTTTCAATAACATGTTTTAAATTATTATTAATTCTTTTTATTAATTATTAGTTCTTTTTATTAAAGTATTATAGATGTGGCTCAAATATATACATAGGAGCAAAACTTACTAACAAAATATTGATGATTTAAATATTTATTATATGTCATTTTTAGCTTTTTCTTTTAAATTGCTTGCTTTTCTATTAAACTATATATTTTTTATAAATTCCCATATGGAAGATGCAAGTGTTATTAATTGTCTAAAAATAATTAGGGGTTGGAAGTACTATTGTTTTAATCTACAGAAGGTATTTTTTTTAATAAAGTTTTACTTAAAATAAATGGGATTAAGTAGATTAAAGATTTACTTGTGTTAAAAACATGTTGTCAAATCTATTTCTAATCTGGAAATAGATTTGAATTTATTTTTGGATGTTATCTTACAATTGCATCTTCAAAAACAACTGATAAAAGAAAAAGTATAAAATAACTGAATTTTGAATCATAAGGGGATTAACTACTATTGAAAGAGATTAGCTACTCTAGTGAAATGATTGTTAACATTGCGGTGAAACTTAAAATAATGTAGTAGTAAATCCATCATTTCATGACCCTTGTGAGTCGTTTTCCACTGCCATAATATTCTGCTACCTTCAAATGAAGTAAAGGCCTGATGGAGAACTTTAATAATGCTAATAGAAACTTGCTGTCATTAAGAATTCATTTGGATCCTCAATTCGCCGTGCACGTGCCATACTTTAAAATGGATTCTTAAAATTGCAAGGTAAATTTCCAAGCCACCACCTAATAGTCAATTTAGTCTAAATAATCTATCAAGATCTCTTCTCATGTATTCTTTAACTTTGCTTTATATATATATATATATATATATCTGTGAATGTAATTTTGCTCTCAAATGATTTCTTTATATCTAATCCTATCTCATATGCTTTTAACCTTTCTTTAATTTTGGTGTGGTCAGATATTTATTACTTGATTTTATATATATATATGTTTTTATTATTATTATTATTGTTTTGCCAATCTCAAACAAACTGGTGAGCATAATTTATAAAAATCTTTTCTGTCTATTAAGTAAACTTTCATGAATCAAAGGTTATTAACGTCCCCTTAAAATATACATATATAATGCATTGTAAATTAATACGTTCACCAGATTGTTTTATGAATCAACATTTTAGGTTCGTTTTAATATAAAAATTGATTTGTTTAACTCTGTAAATCCAGAACTTAAGCTAATTAATGCTTTGAAATCTTATAAAATATTATTTATTTAATTCTAAAATAAGGTGACTTAATTATTTTACATATATATATAACTGCTAGTTTTTTTATATACTCTTAAAATGTATGCTTAAAATATCAAATACCGTATTTATATGTTTCAGTTATTGTAAAATCAACGAAGGTGAGATTGTTTTATTTTAACTAGCAGAAAAAGGGATGGGGGAAAATCTTAATGTTTCTGTTACTAAATTAGATCTTAATGTATAGTTTATTAATTTGAAATGTAAATCTTAATGTTTCTTTTACTAGGTAAAATCTTAACATATATTTTATTGAATGAAATATTCTCTCTTTATATATATTATAATTGCATGGTGTATTATAGTATTCAAACAAGGTTAATTTATTTTTAAGGCAGTAAAATTTATCTCATGTCATTAGAGCCATTCATTCGTACTGCGTTTCTGTCATATAGCCTATCTTCGTTCTATATATATGCGCTTCTTAATCTGGGGGTTACGACAAGTTCAAACCCATAGATTTCTTCTCAAGTCTTCATATAAAATGCCTCTGGTGGTGATCCCATAAGTTTGGCACACACTATGCATATACACTTGGTAGATAAAAGGCCTCTCGCATCGGTTATACCAGCAAAAGTCTGGGCCACGCCATGCCTATCCACTTTTCTCCAAGCACTACCCAAGAAGGGAGTGTGAGATTTCATTTTTCATCCAGAAGTATGACCTTTTTCCTCTTAATTATTTTAGGCTATTATGTCAGGACTGCAAACTTCTTCGTATTATTATTATTATTTCTTTTGCTTCATGACCCAGTTTTAATGCTCTAATATTAAAATTAAGCTGTGCTTAAAAGATATATATATATATAAATGCCAATTACTTCTATTTATTAATTAAGTTTATTTCAATCATATACAATCTCACCGTCATGATATATATATATCTATTTAAGAGTATCTATATGCCTTGGGGAAAATAAAGCGTTCGTCTTACTATTGTTTAAATAATTTTTCAATAAATATTTTTGTCATAGTTTCAAATATAATTTTTCAACTGTCTTTTGTTTATTTTCATGACCTCAATGGCGTGAAAATAATTTCTATCATATGTATAATGAATTTCAGAACGCTCTCCTCAATCATATGTTAGTCACCACGTTTCTGAACCGTCAATCAAAGCGTTAATGGCAGTATTATCATAATTCTTTCTAATATTCGATTGGAATTTTAATATTGGCCCCACCAAAGATGTGTGTTTATTTGTAATATATTATTTAGCTAATAAAGAGCATATGAGAAATAATAGCATGAATGACAGGACTATGATTATGGAGGCTTAAGTCTCCCAAAAGCGCTAAGCATTATATTTGTAATTTTATGTTTAAAGCATCAGCAACTGTGTTTTTATCCCAATTAGTATTTAGTTTATTGATTTCTGTTCAAATATATATAGACATTCTTTTCATAATGTTACTATAAATTTTTGAATATTTAGACAATATTTTTTGTGGCAAAACGATTATGTTTGTCTGGTGTTTGCTTCTAATGTTCCATGTAGGCAAGTTATTTTTACAAAAACTGATTGATACATGCATTTCCAATATCTTTTTATTATTATTCATAAATGTTAATGAAATAATTTTACTATTACATTCATAGGATAATAGTTATCTTTTAGATATTTAATACATAGCTTTACCAACAATTATTTTCTTAATTAATTGAAGATATTAATAAAATATCCATCATTTCCCAACATTCTCCAATTTTTATATGTTTAATAACGTCATTTAAAAAGGTTTATGATTTAGAAGTTATTGAAGTAATTACTTGTAGGAGTTGTAGTGATTTTTAATTCTTTAGAAAATTAGTGTCACAATCTATATGTTGATGAGATGTGATGCACTGTGGATACTCCTTATACTGTGTCAGGAATCTCTCAGCTACTATGTCCAGAGAAACCTGTTAGCCACTTTACCTTCTTTTTCCATTCCCCACCCTATGTTTCCACATATTCTGCTCCATGCCATTTACACAACATAATCATTGTCAAATCCATGGCCTTCATATCTAAATCGTCTTATATGTTCCCAAACCCAGCATAAAATCCAAGAACCCACTTTCTGTATAATCATGTTGTTTACATTTAACCTTCCATAAATTTTTATTTGTATCCTTTCTGCATTCAAGCACTTACATTGAATCAGCAGATGCCTAATAATTTCTATGCCTTCCCTACACAACAAGTGTATATATTCTCTTGCTGCTAACAACCTCATTCAAGCCTTAAACTGTAAACTACTTTCCTTGCCATTATTATAAATTAACTTGCACCCAATGTTATATATATATATATATATATATAAACTCTTTTTACCCAATGTTATATATATATATATATATATATAAACTCTTTTTACCCTCCATATTAGTTTTCCATCTCTCCAACTCCCTATTTTTCATTAATGCATCTATTCTTCTATCCCATTTCTTTCCACCATAACACTCAACAATCCTCTTCACAGAATCATTCCACCTCTTGTTCAAGTATACTGATATAAATTATTTATCTAAATCTTCTGCATACCACATTACCATTACCTTTTTCATTCATAATGTTGCCTGCCCTTTAATCAGAATCCAATTGAATACTATTTTGACTATTCTTTTATTATCCAAAAACTGCAATCTTCCAAAGATTTTCATTTTACTTGTTGCACCTCTCATATAAAAACTTGACCAACCCATTTCTCCTTGAACTGTCTCCTTTTCCATCTACACATCTGCATCCCATGCAGATCTTCCTACATTCCTTTGTACTTTTAAGCAATCTAATACCTCTTTAATAACACATAGTTTATCATTGTCATATGTTAACCCTGCTACCACCATCCCCTTCCATACAATTCTAGCTACATCATATTTATTATATGAAAATAATGTTATTGTCTTTATCAATCCCTTTCTTTTCTTTTCTTTATTTATCAATTTTTTCTCCCATTTATCAAAGCAATTTTTCTGATTACTCAAGATGATTCTCAAATAACTATTTCTATTCATCACACTTAACTTTATATCCCCCAATAAAAATTCTTTGTCTTCTCTTTCCCCAGTACTAATATCATTAGATTTTATTTTTCTTCACTAAATTTATTCCCCATCTCTTTAGCCAACCCTTGTGCAAGTCCTCAGCATAACATCAATATTTTCTCTTCTTTCTACACACAAAAAGACATCATCCACAAAAACAAAACCCAACAAAGTAAATATTCCCTTGCCATCTGTTAACAGCATCTCTGTCCTTATTCCTAGACTTTCTATTGCTCTCTCCATTTCATTCAAATATAATAAAAACAAAATAGGTGACATAAGGCATTCTTGCCATAGCTCCACCCCATTTTTTATTTTTAACTGATTCTATATCCTTTAATTAATATGTATATAATTATTTTCATATCATTTCCTAATAATATCCGCTAATACTTCATCGATTTCCAAATTTTCTAAACTTATCCATAATATATTTCTATTTACTCTATCACATGCCTTCTCTATATCCATATAACTCATATATAACTGTCTACCTGATTTCCTATTTATATCCATAAGTTGTGTAACTACAAATAAACTATCTTCTATATGCCTATCTGACCTAAAAATCTCTTTGCATTTCCCCCACTACATTATTTTCTTCTATCTATTTTGCAAGTCTTTCAGCCACCATATATGAAAAAACTTTATATAAAACTGATGTTACCACTATTGGCTTATAATTGTTTAAGTTTCTATGATCCTTACCTTTAAATAATAATCTTACTCTTGAATTACTCCAACTACCTGAAAAACTCTCTTCTGTGCCATCTTATTAAAACATGATAATAGCTTTACTTTTGCCCTATGCCCTAAATTCATTACAATCTATGCTGCCCATCCATCAAAGTCTGTTGGTTTCCCACTTTTTAATTTCTTCCCTGCCTCATTCAGTTCATTTTCTGTAAACCTAGTATTCCCATTATTATATGATTTTATATTTTCTACCCCTCTGACTTTCACATCTAACATCTTTTCTATATCCATTGCATATTATTCATGATTCTCTCTAATTTTTCTCTAGAGCTACATTCTATTCTCTCATCATCTAGTAATACTATCTCTCTCTCCTACATTTCTTCTTTTAATGTAATTCCAAATTTTTTTACTCCCATTTCTTACACTTTTATTAATATTCTCCAACAAATTATTATTCAATTTCATTCTCTCTATATAATTATTTATTTTAGCTAACTTCTTTTTTTATAAGTATTTTTTTCCATTTAGCATTAATATCTTTTTCACTTTCTTTGTTATTAATAGTACACTTATGTTCTCTACATGCTTTTTCCTCTCTTTTACCCTTTTACTCTCATTTTTTATGACTTATTCTTCTGAATATTATCACCTAAAACTCTATTTGCCACTTTTTCTACTGCATCACACCAGTCCTTAAATGCTTCCCCAACCAATTCTTCCATGATTTCTTCAACTTGTATTTTATACTCTTCCAACTTATTCTTATCATTCATTCTCCATCCACATGCTTCACTATTGTTTCGAATTTTATTTCTATTCTCCATCATATTACTAACCATTTCGATTACAAAGAAATTATGATCACTATTACATATTCACTCTTCAATATTAAACACTTTAATTTTCTGTACTTTATTCATTCCCTCTTTCTCTATCTATTTTTAGACCATGTGTATTCTCTGTCATAAATATTTGATAAATTTCCAATGCTCAAATTTACTCTGACAAACGTTTTTCAAAAGCTGCCCATTCTTATTATCTACATCATCAATTTCTTCAATATGCCCATTCATATCTCCTATAATGATTATTCTCTTCCCCCTTTCTTTAAAACTCTGTATGTCTTTAACTAGGCATTTATATATGCTACTGTTCTACTCCATTATAGTTTGACTATCTATAGTAGCTATATAAACTATAACCACCATCCATTTCTTGTCTTCCCAACTTTATTTCAAACCACAAATGTGCTTGGCATTTACCAGTATTTAAATATTTTTTGATATGACACCTATACCACAACCCCCTTTTCTTTCTCTTTTCTATTTACACCCTGCCATACCAAATCTTCCAAAATAGGTTCTTCTTCTCTTAGATGTGTTTCCACTACTGTTAATACCTCAAGCTCTTCATTTTTAATTGCTTTATTTAATTTCAGCCACTCTTCTGGTCTCCTACCCTCTTGCATATTCAAATACCCAATTTTAACAATTTTTTCCTAACTACTCTTTTTTATCAATTCTTTTGATTCTTTTGATTCTTTCTTCTCCATTATGTTTATAAACAACTTGCATATCATTAATTTTACAGATCCATTTTCTCTGCACATCTACACTTATATTTAAATCATCTACCCATTGCTTACTTCTTATATTCACTCCATTTTTTCAAACTTTATTGAGGAATTATACAATGGTTACATTGGTTTTACATATTGTTACTATGGATTATACAGATTATTACAATGATTTATATGCATGTATTATAAAGTCCATTTTTCTTTTTTGTTTTGATAGTACTGCAATTTACAACCCAACCCATTTTTATAAGTTTCACGAATTATATTTTTTATAAATCAGACTCCCTAAAACTTTCTTTTCTTGCTTTCCTAAGTGCAATCTAACTTTACTATATAACTTCCTCTTTTCAATAAACCAATCCCACACATTCACAAGCATAACATCATTTCTCTCACACAGTTTTTTTCAATCTTTCATTAATAGAACATGTCCTATCTAACAAATGCCTCTTATCAAATCTTGGTCATAATCCAACTATCCCTACTCTTCCTTTAATATTACTCAAATTCCTAGTCAATTCTATATACTTATCCATTACTCTCACTGATGGTTGTGACAAATTATTAGTCCCTACCATAATTTTCACATCTCTACTACCTTGCTTTTTTGCATTATCTCTCACTTCCCTTGCAATTATATCCTCATATTCTCTAATTAGTAAATTCCCTATTAATACTGTCTCATACTCTACTTTTTCTACTCCATCTGTAACGTTTTCTGCCACCTTCTGGATCTTCTTATCAACTTCTTTATTATTCCTACTCAATAATTTCTTTATCTGCTCACATTTTGTCGCTAATGATTTTAATTTTGCTTCTATATCCTTCGCCTCTTCCTCTATCTTACTTATTCTTTGGTTAACCATTTCCATCACACTATTAATTTTTCCATGCATATCTCCTGACACTCCACTAAAACCATATTCTGTCCCATCTTCTGCTACTTCATTTTGCTCTTTTTCTTCTATCTCGTTAGACCATCTACATGCAGAAAACACTTTTCACCTCTTTCAATACATTTACATACTGTATACATAACCGTAAAACTTTTAGATTCTTCCTAGTCTTATTCAAACATTTCAAGTGAAAAACTTCATCACTCATGGTACACTTTACCAGAATGCACCTAGTTTCTTTCTGCCAATTATATATGCTTTGTGTGAATACAAATGGAATCCATATTTTTTATTTTCCAAGTCACCTATTCTATATTTGACGTTACACTTCTTCTTCTACTCTTCAAACTTCCTTGCAAGGAGGATAACAACTTTCCTTTTTTTCAAAACTGATCAATACAATAACCACATGTTTTCCGACCCTAGGCCTCCAAAACGTTATCCTTTTTCTCAAAAATAAATCATTGGTCTTAAATTTAAAAAAAAAACTTTAGTAGAAAACTTACTAAGTATCAATTAATCTTACATACAACTTTATTATAAATATTATTATACTAACACACATTCAACAAAATAACTTTTTTGAAAAAAAAATTCTATATATAAAATGGCAAACGAGCAACTTTCTAGCCTTTTAAAAAAAATTTTCAATCTTTCAAATTTCAATTAATACACTCTCTTGATCACAATTTACACTTTCAAACACAATAATCAGTCTTTATATCAATGATCTCAGATGATTAATTGCATAAAATGAAGCAAATAATAAAAAATAAAAAAACTTGGCTAACAAGCTGCTGTATTTTTTAAGCTTGAATTCTTATATTAAATTTAATATGTTTTATCTTCATTTTTTTGATATTTCAGATATACTAAATTGATAATTTTTGAGTAATTATATATATATATATATTCATACATTGATTGTTGCACTTTAAAAGTTTTTGTTTTTGAGAAACCTAATTCTATAACTGTTTAGTACTATATTTATTTTTATTGAGTATATTCAAGTCTTCTCCAAAATTACTTAATACTGTAAAATAATTTGCATGTTTTATTTAATCTTTCTGCAACAGTTTTAAATGTAAGAGATATCAATTATTAATATTGTCTTTTTCATTAACGTTTTTCTTTCAACTTTTGCATTAAATTGCAAATTTATCTAATTAATTGATAATCACATTCTGTATTAAATTTATTAGATGCATTATAGTCTTGAATAAGTATTTTTGATTGTCATAGAATAGCTGCTATATCCCACTCGATGGCGCAGTTATCACGCTAAAATTATAAAATATGATCATTCACAGGCCATTAATTATAATCATTTGGATGTGTTTTTTGTAATGCGAAAATAAAAACAAAAAAAAATCGTCTTTTTTAAATATTACTTAATTTTATTATTCTTTTATTAACGTATACAAATTAAATGATAATAATAAATGTAAAATAAAATACACAAATTACAATTTGATTCATATTTTTTAGTTTTCTTTTTATTAGAAAAAATCAATTTTCTATCAGAGATTTTTTTACTGGGGTTACGGCTTTTTTTTTTTTTTGTTGTTTACCACTAGTTTTTATTTCAAATAGAATGATAACTAAAAGTAAAACTTGTTACGCTTACATTTAGGGTTAGTTTTAGGGTTAGGATTAGGGTTAGCTTTAGGGTTAGGATTAGGGTTAGTATTAGGGTTAGTTTAGGTTTAGCTTTAGGGTTAGTTTAGGGTTAGTTTTAGGGTTAAGTTTATGGTTAAAATAAAAAATATCAAAATCGTATTTTTGTAAATATTTTTTTTTTACTAACATCTATAAAATAAATGATAGCAATAAACGTAAACTATATTCAACAAAGAATAACAGTAGTTGGAGAAAGGAAAGAAACTAAAACTTTTTTAAACAATGACAAATATATATATATATATATAATGTTTATAATATATGCTTTTTATGACATTTAAAAAAACAGTGTACAATTGTACATTTCTTACTGGATATTTTTGTGTTAACACTTTTTTTTTCAAAAATATACACACAGTTCAATCTTAAAATGTCTCATGGAATGTTACGAACAGTACGTTACTTGACTCGTTACCTAATTCCAAATAACTTTATACATATATCTCGTCAACATTTACTACTTAAAACTTCAATACACTACGGTGTAAAAAGTCTGTTAATTATTACTTTACAAAATCTGAACATTTCAATACTTTAAAATAAAAAAAAATCCAATGAAAACAACATTTCCATCCAATTAAAAAAAAGACACCCTCTCCCCAAGCCGTAATCATTTTATAAACTGTGCGAATTGGGAAAATGTATTTGCTGCGTAAAACATACATGCTGTACTGCGACGTGACATAGCGGCCTGCAATCTGTAGCACAACAAAAAAGTTGTATTATAGAAAATGCAGGTTCGAAGGTGTTGGCCATGGAAATGGCATTTTTATGTGTTTTAGCACGAAAACAGCACCATCTAGTGGGATATAGCTCCTCATCGACGATAACCGTATT
>JAQFVV010000046.1:2289690-2404142 GCA_028023455.1 Epiperipatus broadwayi | reverse complement strand
TCCTCATCGACGATAACCGTATTTTCTATTAGTCAAAATTTAATCCACATTTGCTGGACTTCATTTAGATGTTTCCATGTCCATTTTCATTTCTTTTTTTAAAAAAAAAAACATGTAAAATTTTTATTTTCCAGCAAATTTGTCTTGTCTACTTCCTTAGTCATGACACTTCTATCTGACAATCGATTTTTTTTTCAGTTATAACAATAAATTGTATTACATGTTAATTTAATTCATATGATAAACTCCTAACCTGGTATATGTCTAATATATCTACAACTATGGGTTATAATAGAATGTAGAGATAGATATAATTGTACAAATAGAAGATTATTAGTGTAAGGATTTATAATTCAATTGCACAATATAGTATTAAACTGAATTTACTTAGGATGATACATTACCCCTTCCTCCCCCTTCTATGTTTATAAGTAGGTTATTTTAAATGTAATTTCTACTTTAAACAGGTGACCCAAGCCAAATTATCATGTGTTTGCTGTTTAAAATGTGAAGTTAATTACAAATACAATATTTGTATTTAAACTATAATTAATAATTAGACAACATTGTAATACCTTTTATTTTGATTTGAATGTTGGTCTTCCAATTGCTTGTATTACTTAAACACTCTAAAGATGCACCATTGTCAGCAAAGCTAAAAGATCTAAAAAATATAGCAGTTCTGCGTCCCCATTTACCCATCACAGGTGTATATGTTGTGTTTAAATTTTCTATTTTAGATCCATTTATAAATATTGTAGGAAATGATATACCTATTTTGGAACATGTTATATTGTATATTTTATCAATTTCTAAAATAGTTTCATTTGACATTATCTTCTGGTCTATTTTTAAAATTGCTTGACCTAAAATACAAAATACATTATTGTTTAATATATATATATTCGATGTCTGTATTTCTTAATATATATATATTATATATATATATATATATATATATAATTCAATGTCTGTATTTCTTCAAACCAATATACATAATTATATAATTGAATATTTATAAATATAGTAATCAGATATATTTTAAAAATTTATTCACTTATTTTTTTTTTATTTACTTAGGAGTGCTTTCGACATTAACAGATGAAAATTTAACATGCGTTCAGTTTCTTGATCTTAAAATAGCTAGAAATCAACGTATGCTGGATTGATGTATGAACATTAAAAACCAATAGTAAAAAGAGGTTATATTCCATATATATCAAAAGTGTCAATGTGACATAAAATGGCAGATTTGTAGTATTTCTTATTTATAAATAACAATATTTGCAAATATTCATCAGATAAAGGCAAAAATATTGAAATATATTCGAATGAATTGTCAAATGTTGGCTACAATTATAATCATATATATATATGATGTTATTAAAGCTATTTATTATAATCATATATATATATGATGTTATTAAAGAATTTAATATAATATATAAAAATAAAAATTTTAATAATAATAATGATTCTCCTGCTATTAAAAAAAATATGGATATCAGTACTATATATTTCGAATGATTGAATAAATTTTATAAAGAAGATTTATAAAGGTATATGTGATATTGCATTTTACACATCTACATTAAACAAGTTAATAAATAATTCTAAATATAAAACCTCATTCATAAATAAAAATTGTATCATTTATAAATGGATATGAAGATGTGGTAGTAGATATATAGGTGAATTGAGATGTATGTTGGAAAAAAAATTAAAGAGCACTTGCTGTTATTAAAAAGGGTTCAGAAATCGAAACAAAATTGCAAAATAGATAATAATGTTTCAGCATCCATTTTTCACAACCGTGTATTTATGATTTTGACTTCAATTGTAATAATGTAAACATATTGCAAATTGAAAAAAATAACAAAAGAAAAATAAAGGAAGCTAATATACAAATACAACCATGACTTAATTAACAGGCAGACAGCAAATGTTAAGATCACAGAATTGTCAGAAGTTTAGCCTTTCAAAGTGTTAATTGACAAAGACTACAAAAACAGTCGAAAGCACTCCTAAGTGAATAAAATTTTTAAAGTTATACTTTATATATATATATATATATTATCGATATACTATATATATATATATATATAATCGATGTTTGTATTTCTTCAAAATAATATACATTCCTAAGTGATGTTTATATATATATTCTAAACTTTTAAGTACTGTATTTTCTTACATAAGTAAAATTCAGTTAAAATGTAAAAGGAAAGCATATAAATTTAAATTCATTCAGATTGCTCAGGTGATAAACAGAAAGAATGGGAACAATAACTATAAATGGAAACAATGGGAAATAATTTCAAACCATATCTTATCCAACTGCTAGATTAAGCTAAGCAATTGTGCATATTAATCAAACAATGGACATATAATAATTAATAAAATTTACAAATTAATTAAGAGTGATAAAAGAGATAATGAGATGAAATTATATACAAGAGCTATAAATCTAATCATCATTCAAACTCTGATATATGATTTTGTTTTATGTATTTGATTCATGAGTTAATTAATACTATTAAGTGCTAAACAGCCAATGGAGTATAAGGCCAGTTTTTGATCCTGATCCTGCAGAACACCAGAAGTCTTCCAGTTATGAAGTCATGTTTATGTAAAAATCTGAGCCATCAAGAATGTCTATCTCAATAAATAAAGGAAGTCAGCCAATAACTAAAACTAATAACAAACCCAAAATCGAACTGGTTGGTAACTAATTAAGCAGCTGAAAGCAAGAATTTGTTTTCCTGAAGAATAATTGCAAAAATCCTAGGTAATGATAAATTTGCTTATTTCCCAAACTGATTTTGATTTTATTGAATGTTAATAGATGTAGCAATCTTTTAGTGCCTTCCATATTTACCATAAAAGTAATGCCTAGTGTGTGCATGTATATGTAAATTTTCATATATTTGAATTAATATTCATAAAGCTTTCCTTGAGTACATTTAAATATCATGATATGTGTAAATAAGTATGTGTGTATATATATATATATATATATATATATATATAAATAAGTGTGTGTATATATATATATATATATATATAGTATATTAACTATACTACCTTTTATTGGAATATATTTAATAAAAGCCTGTTTAATGATTTATAATTTTCTTTATTATAGTATTTTTTAGTGTTGTTTAATTAAGAGTGTTTGAAATAATGTATTTATTTGCTAGTAATAGTTTGGTCATTTCTCTTAATAAGTATATCATTTCTAAAATCATTTAGTTAAGTACAATCATTAAGTGGTTTATTATAGTTTGCTATCTTATAAATAAACAAGAGCTAGCAAAGGATTATAACAAGTGCTAAATGTATTTACATGATGTCCAGGTATGCTATTTATAGTTTATAGTTAGTTGGCACCTGAAGTTTTACCTCCAAATAAATAAAATGCTTTGAATGGCAAGAGGGGTTGAAATTTAGCAGATGAGAAGTCCTATAGCCTGGAAATGTGGCCACAAGTTATATTTCTTATAGCCCTGGTTTTGGTATACTTGCAGTTGGTGATCTTCATCTTCTGTATTTGACTGTTCCGCTTGTTGGACTGGTGTGTTGCAATATTAAAAGTGCAACTGGAGATCAGATTATATTTTGATTTTTTTTTTGATTTTGTATTTTTAATTTACATAATCATAGCGATCTTTCTCCCACTCATATATATATAAATGAAATATCCCTGACATCTGTGTATAATTTATTTAAAATATAGATATAAACCGATGTTTATATACCCAGATAATATTTCATTTATATCTGTAGTAAAAATCTTTGATTTAATATAGACATAATTGCATAATGTAACCTTTCCAATAATATGAATATAGTAAAATAATAAACTTTGCAAATTCTTTTATGTTGTGACAAAAATATGCCTCCTACTCACGTTTAATTAGAAAGTATAATGTGATCTATGACTTATTTTGACTAATATGGTGAGAGTTTGCTTAAATAAAATAAAAAAATCAAACAAATAATTATTTATATAATTTAGTCATTAAATTTTTGAAGTGCCTAAAAAAATTTACAAATTATTGCAGTGTATAATTATTTTAGTTTATATAAGTTCTTTATTTTATTTTAAATTAAAAAAATGTTTGTGCTAAATGACAGATTTTTTTAGAATCAATATTTGAATTATTTGGTTACTTAGCAGAGAAAATATATAATGTTTATAAATAAAGCAAAGATGTTTTTGTTAACATGATGAAAGTTAATTACTATTGTTTATTTTACAAAAAAAAAAATTAACAGACAAACTTTAATTAGGAAATTATCCAAAAATGTGAATTTTGTTTTGTGAAAGCAAAAATAAAAACACAATGTTTTTTTTTTTTTTTTTAAATTGTATTATGTATATTTTATTTACTAAAGTAAATATATGCTTTAGTAAATCTTATTTTTTTAAAAAAGTGTTTGGACAGATTTTTATTCATAGCTGTATATAATGAGATTTTTAATACAGAAGTTTGCAAGGCCAATAGGAAAATAGTTGCCACTGACCCCATAATAGTTGAAGGTTGGAATCCCAAGAAGATGCATATTGAGAGTGTTCTTATAATGATACATTAGTAAATACATGTAGCTCATAACTGTTTTTATATAATTGGAACATAGAGGTTCCAAATATGAAATAAATACATTCTGGTCAAGCTAGTATCTACCTAATATTTAGACAAGGTATCATTGAAATAATTCATATATCATCAACATTTTAAACTATTATTGATCTTCCAGGTATGAAGGTCTCTACAAGTTTAATGCAGTTTCTTCAATTTTTATCTTCTTTTCTCCACATCAAAATAATTTTCTTCCTTATTTAATTCATGCATCTTATAAGTGATTTTTTTTTGATATTTTAATTTTTTTTGTGATCCAGTTTAAAATTTCATCTTTTTATCTATTATCATCTCATCTAAAAATAAATTACCACACCTTCACTTCAATCTCTTGATTCTTGCAATATTCTTAATTATTTTATCCATATATTTTGATTTTGATATATATAAAAAATAAATATAACACATACATTCACATTCTGAAAAAACACACCTGTTATTACTATCAAGCTTTATACCTGAGAAATGGTTATTTACATATTATATAATGTCAAAAACTGAGAGAAATCATCATTTTAAAAGAATCAAATTATAAAGCATGTACATAATATATACCGTCTAAAATCTTCTATGGAACAATTAAATTCAGTGCAAAAACATTTTCTGTAAACATAATTTTATTTACTGCATTTTCTATTTGAAAAACCTCAGAATTTAAAAAAATTTATGACCAAATGCTAAAAAAATTTTTATGACATAAATGCTAGAATTGAAAAGGCAAGTTTCCAACTTCATGAGTTAAAGAAAATGCCCAGTTATTAATAAACAGTGTCTCAAGAAAAGTTTACAGATAAGAAAATTGTACTTTTTTTTCCAGATAAGTAAATCTATAAGTAGTTTCTTTTAAGTCGATATTTGCCATACTCAAAACATTTTGCTTGACAACATTGATATATTAAATTAAGTTGAAAATTATGAGCAAAAAATTTATTGATGTATGGATTGTAAAAGGTTGAATGTTATCATATTCTTTTTATAATCATGCATATATATCTATTTCAATAATTAAAAATTATGATTATTAAAGTAATTCTGAATCTAAAAGTTCAAAGGTTTATTTTTGGTAGTACAAACTTGATGGTCCAAATACATTTGCATATATTAATGTGTAATTTCCAGGAAGTCTTTTTCATATAAGTTTTAAGAAAAAGAATTTAAAAATTATTATGAATCTTATAATGTACAATTTATTTACTTATTTTTACTTTTTAAAAGTAATTTAATTGTAAGAAATGAATGTTTAGTTATTTATTGGAAAATAATAAAATTGACTATTTTAAAATTTTGTTTGCTATGGAAGCGTGGACAGTAGCAAAACAAATAAACGAAACAAACTCTCAAATCCCTTTTTCAAACTAAAGATGAAAAACATCACGTTTTTGTATGGTTTGTAGAATAGAAACCAAAAAAAATTAATTCTGACCTATATTTATATAACACAATTAAAGGGGTGAAATCTTGGAATGCTTCATCCTAACCTTTTCATAAGTGTAGTTTTTTAACACAGAACTATGAAAAATGACTTAATAATCAACAATACTTGCTTCTAACCCTGATTGGATTATAGATGCTAAGACAGAATGAAACTTTAATCTCATAAAAAAAACTTGATAGTTAACTAATTGTTTTTTCAGCAGAATTTATCTGACAAGAAATAGCTTAATACTTTCGATATATTTGATTTCTTCAATCATAAAGAGCCATTTTTTTAAAAATACTTAGTTATTGAAATAAATTACTGGTAATTATTAAATATTAAATTAACATCTGTATGGCTAGAGATCTCATCTTAAAATTATTTTGCTGTCATAGAAAAATGAGGTCAGCAGAAAAATAAGGTAAAAACTTTTACAATAACTTACATGAAGTAGGATAATTAAAAATATTCTTTGTCATATTGTTCATTGTTGTATGTTTATTTATATATGTAAAATATAAACTGATATACTATATTTTATTAATTAAAATTATTACTTTGCCCACATTAAGAACACTCACTATGTACAAGACAAAATTGCTTGTTAATTTGTTATACTAATTTACTAACTCTTGTTTATTTTATTTTTTTCTTGGTATGAAAGCATTAACTTGAATACATGTGCTTTACTGTCAACAGTAGATTATTAATATACAGGGGGTTTCTTTTCCAAAGAATAACTTTGTCAGTTGGAACAAACTGCATGAACACCATCCATTATACTACTGTTTGGGTTTGAATATAAGCTTGTCAACTTCTTATTTTAAATTGTAATAAATTTGAAAATATTTTGTGCTAATGATGCATATCTAATGAGGATAGAAAAGATATAGTTTGAACCATCAATTATCTTATTAAATCTTAAAGATGCAAGCAAGGCACTCATCAAGTTGTTGTTATGATTCCAATTTGATTAGTTTTCCCTTTTTCTTTGTTAAAATAAAACATGTTAAACTATTTTGAAACTTTGACAAGTTTCTGATTTATTAAAATCATTCTGTTTAGCATGACTACATATTATTTAAATTATATGCACACACACATTTTATTCAATATTTTATCAGGGTTGGTTGGAAAATCATTAATTCATTACACTTATATAAAAGTAAAAATATTGTTATTTATGTGGATTCACCTCTGAAGAGAGTCAACTGCAACTTCTCACTGAGGTTAAAATCTGTGGCATAATGGAGTCTGAAAGAGGGGTAGAGAGGGAGTGAATTGATCTAAATTGTGTTCAAATTTAATACCTAACCATTTGAACTAGCTATTGGAGATGGATGCCATCATTGATCAGGCTCTTCATCACATCATTCATTGCATCCTACAAGAAGACTCTGGGTCTGATTGTAGTAAGATGTGATTCCCCTCTCCCATGTGGAAACTGGACCATTACAATATTTAGTCCAAACATTTGTACAATTGCACCATATATATATATATATATATTAAAGCTATACATATATACACATGAAATATATATATGTCTGCTTCACCATTCACTGTGGTTTAACTAAAGACCTAGAGTTCAACCACAATAAATGAAAACTAAATGTAGAGTAAAAAAATTTACGGAATGTTCTTTTAGTTTCAGGAAATGAAATTGAAAGATTTTATTTTAGATAACGAAATGTAAATTAGAAAAATGTACAGAATGTTCTTTTAATTTTAGAAAATGAAATTGAAAGATTTTATTTTTAGATAATGAAATAAAAATTCCTAGAGCTCACCAAGGAGATTAATTAGAGATAATAAAAAAATAATTAATTAAAAGAAACCCACCGTAATTAAAAAAATAAGATAGAGAACAATGGGGATTGGAATGCAAGATGGCCAGCAAGTTGTGTAGATAGGGAGAGTTAGTTAGTTTCTGCATAGTCTTTGCCTGAGTCAGTTCAACTAGGAGGACTAGGGAAATATCACAAGATATTTAGTGAAGAAGAATATAATCATCTTGTGGGTAAAAGTTCTCGCAAAGAAAGGTATATTAACCATAAATCTTTAAAGAACTTTTAAAGAAAGAATTTTTCATGCGCTGTAATGGGAATGGCCGAGTAGATCTTCGCTCTCTCGTCATTTTTCTGTGTTGCTGGAACTGGAATGACTTAATATCAAAATGAAGAGTCAGTGTTAGAACATTTTCCTGCCTGACCAAATGTCTGCTGCTAGACATGGATCATGAAGTGCACTAAAATCTCCATAAGACTATCTCATTAAAAGATGTATGCATTTCCCATTTACCGGTAATATAAATCATTGTATTGGTATTTGTTATATATTTTAATGTTTTCATTAACAAAAATGTATACGTAACTTTTTGTTTTATTATATATAATGTATTTGTGTGATTAATTTTCAAAACGTTTTTCTTATAAGGGCAGAATAATAAAATATTCTGTCATTATTCTTTATATATATATAGTCATTTTATTTAGAGTGGAGTGATTTGAAATTACCTGTACATTTTAAATGCAGGAGAGAGTGTCTTTTTTTTTATAATCAAGAAATGTTAAAGAAGTTTTATTGATAGAGGTGGGTAGAGTTGGTTAAATGGAGTTCTAACATATTTTATTAAACCACTAGTAAATATATATCTAAATCGATCATATAAAGATTGATAAATATAAGGGGATTTCTTTTCTTAATCTAAACTTTTACCTGTTTTGTAGAGCTTTGGTGTCATGAGAATTTAGATACTCGTATTTAATTCAGGCTTAATTTTTTTTAAAACGGATTATTATTCCATCTAAATCTTTCGCGTATTACTTGGGGAGTCGGGAATACCTTTATAAATGTGTCTTAGTTCAATCTCCATATTGGTGGGCCTATCTTCAGAAATCTCTGGATAAAATTCCGGAAATCATTATATGTAAAATCTATAAATGACTGGACATAAGCAATATGCTCTGTTCTGAACCCGGATCATGCTCTGCGAACAGGTTTCTTCTCATCCTACTATGTTTTAGGGTCGGAGCACTATCCAGCCTCATTTCATTTTACATTCCTCATATGGAAAAATATCTCTGAAAACCCTGCCTACCAAGAAAAGGAGAAAAACAATGAATCTCTGAGTAATACATATTTAGTAATACATTTGTTCTATTAAGCCTGACTATCTTCTATACTCAAAGCACTACACGAAAAAACTTGATGATGTTGGTGAGGTAAAGAGAAAAAGAAAAGAACAAAGGGGGTTCAAATTTAAGTTGATGGCTATGTTTTAAATCATAGCTAAAAGAACGTCTATTTAACTAGTCATCTGTTTGGTAAGATTTTCTTCCTTTTCTACCAACTCTGAATGACCCCTTTTACTCTCTCTCATTTCCTTGAATCATTCACTCTATGCCCAGTAAATGTGATAATTTGTAAAATAAAATCGAGGTTTACTGCATATCTATAGTTATTGTGTAATCCATTAATGCTCTTGGGTAGGCCGAGAGATTACTAACCACCTCTTTAAAGACTGATCTTTGTTTTTTTTTTCTTTTTCTGTATAGAATAAATTGTAATTCTTTTGCCAACAATACATTTCTATTTTATTTTTAATTTATTCACATACCGCTTTCTTATCTGTAAATTCCCCTTCCGAGTCTTGTCTCTCCCTGACCACCAGGCATATATTAAGAAGAAATTCTAGTGAGATCTTGGGAAGTAAGTCACTTAGTAGCAGTCTGAAAAAGTAGGTGAGGTTCGAACCCCCTCAACCTGCATCCCTAGATTGGGTTAAAGCAGCTCTATTTTTTTAACCGTTACAATATATATATATATTAATAGTTGTGTTAAATGTTTAATTGCACCATATATATATATATATATATATATATTAATATACTTTGTTAAATGTTTTCGGTATACTTGACTATTTCTGTCATAAATGGGTCTTTCCTGTCTGTATCATAACTGCAATATACAAGAAAAGAATCCCATAACATCGCTATGAAAATTAGGAATTTAATATATCAAATTATTTAAAAAACAATCAATTATAATATCTAAATAAAAATCTAGCAAGCAAAGATGATTGAGATAATTTCCTTTATGTTAATATGGACATCAAGTGGCTATTCTTTGTAAGAGATGTGGGTTTGAAATAATAAATGGAATTACTTATAAGCAAACAGTAACCACAGATGTCGAATTAAATGTTCTATAATTGTTATAAATTTTCTTTATTAAAAATATTGATTACTGTAAATATAGTTGTTAAATATATGCAAATGTTAAATTAAAATCTCTTAATGTAATTTTCTAAATTCACTTTTCAATTAGTCATATCTTTTTATACATTTATAAATAGTTTTTCCCATTTACAGATAACTTCATATTAACAACTAACATTAAACACCACATGTTTATACCTATCCATGTCTAAGGGATATTAATACACCTTGAACTAGACTATTATGTAGAGCAGGGGTGGGCAATTGTTTTGGCTCAGGGGCCACACAGGCTGGTGGAGGGCCGCATCGGAGCCACATTGTGGAAGCAAAGGTTAGCGGAGGGCCACACCTTTTTTTCTTGACACAATAAACACACTGTTTTATTCCCTGTATTACCAAAGAAATATTTGTTCATCAATGCTTCATTAAACACACAACATTCATCACCGATTTTACACTTTTTCGGAGTGTTCATGGTTTCACTAAAGTTGGAAATGTATATATTTGCTAATGCGAAGACAAAATTGAAATTAACCAGATCAACTGGAAAAGCACTGCATATCATATCTACACTGCACATGTGTATTGATGTCATCCTAGTGGAAAATAAAAGATGAATCTTTGGTCGCTCAAGGAAAGAAAATCTCAGTTCAAGGCAGATTTTTCTGATTGTCTTGGTGGGCCGCATGTGGCCTTTGGGCCACTATTTGCCCACCCCTACTATAATCTATCACAGGGGTGGGCAAACCTTTTTCGCTGAGGGCCATATTGTCTTTTGTAACACTTCTAGTGGACCATGTCATAAATAGAATATTATTTGAAAATAATTTTCATACAGATTTATTAATATGTTCACATATATCACAAAAATATATAACAAAAAATATTTTATTTTCTTATTAATGAGATTTATGCAATTGTTTACAATTCTTCTCTAAACTATCATAATCTAGATTGAGGCTACTAGTACTATTCGTAAAATTGCATATATATTTGAATCTGACAAAACAGACCTATTCTTTGATTTGTTTATATTCCTACATGAAAACATCTGTTCACAAATATATGTTGAAGCAAACAGTACAAACATTTTTTGGGCAACGGTTTTCAAATTACAAAATTTTTGTGAATTGAGCGATGCATAAAAATCAGTGAGTGTCATATTCATAAAAATTTCCTTCAGTGCATTATCTGATTGAAGATCTATCAATTCAAATTGCAAATCATCCAATACTGTTTCTACATTGCTGGTAAATGGATAACATAACATTAAATTAATTTTCCTGTAATTTAAAATCAGCAAAACACCTTGAAAACTCTTCTCTTAAAACAGATAACTGCTTACCATATTTCTTTGGACAAACTTGATTGATAGTCTATAACTGCAATATTGGAAAATGCACAAAATTTTGCTCATGGAGGTGTTTGGCCAAAAGTTGTAATTTCACTTGGAAAGATTTAATTTCCACAAATAATTCATGTGCAAAAACATTTTTGCCTTGTAATTTAATGTTCAATTCATTTAATTTATTGAAAATGTCAACTGCAAATGCAAAATCATATATCCATTCATTGTTTTTCATGTTAGTGACAAATTCACAATTAATGTCTTTCATTTAAAAGAAAAGCAAAATTTCTTGTCTCAGAATCCATACCCTTTTCAGAACATTGCCAAGGCTTAACCAATGTACATTATTATGATACAACACATCTAAATAATCATAATCCATTTCATGCAAGAAATTCCTGAACTGTCTGTGATTTAGTCCTCTTGCTCCAATGATGTTTATAGCACGCACTACTGGATCAACCACATGTTTAAAGTCCAATGAAGATTTGCATAAGTTTTCTTGGTGAATTATACAATGCAATGATATTAAAGAATGATGCAGATGCTTTTCTTTCATTTTTTTACCAAGAAGCTTTACAAGTCCAACTGCTTTTCCTGTTAATGAAGGTGCACCATCGGTTGTTATGCTTACCAATTTATTCAAAGGTAATCCAGCTTTATTCAGACAATTTTCAAGGCATTCATACAAATCTTTACCAGTTGTTGTATCCATCAATTTTTCAAGTGAGAGCAACTCTTCAGTAATTGCTAAATTATGATCAATTCCTCTGGTGAATACAAGCAGTTGTGCAGTATCTTTAATATCATTGCTCCCATCCAGTGCCAAAGAATACCAATCAAATGATTTGCTAACTTTAACTAACTGTTTTAACAAATTCTCTGAAATTGCATCTATACAACGTACTATAGTTCTTCTTGACAAAGATATTGCTTCAATTTTTGTTTTAACTTCTAGGTAGACAATGTCAACAGTGGCAAGTATGCATTCCTTTAAAAATTCACCTTCAGAAAATGATTTGTTACGTTTGGCAATATTATATGCAAGTACAAAACTAGCTTTCATTACACCAGTTTGAATCTCATTTTGTTTGACAAAAACATTTTGTTGCCGGTTTAAACTTTTTAGTAAATCACTTGCCTTTTGCTTTTTTTCATTTTTTGATAAAGTACTTGCAAATGTATTGTGCTTACTTTGAAAATGCCTCTTCAAATTGTACTCCTTGAAAACAGCAATGGTCTCACGGCATATTAAGCACACGGTTTTGTTTTCAACATTTGTGAAAAAATATTTCCATATCCATTCATTATTAAAAACACAGCGTTCATTGTCAATTTTACGTTTTTTAACTGTAGTCATTTTTAAGAACAGATTTCAAAATTTGGAAATTAATAGGCACGTCCGAACACTAATGAAACAAACAGTATACTAGCAAGTGCAATGATTTTAATCAAAACTGTGAGATTTAGACAAAACAGAGTTGATCAAGTGAAAAGTTCCAGGATCTTAATTTGAACAATTATTTATTTTACACATATAATGAAAACAAGTTAGATTGATAGCTTCTACTCAATGAATTATATCTTTTATTATTACAGCATAAAGAATAAAGAAAACAATTGAGAAAACACTAAAATAATAGACGTTCATATATATTTCATCACCTTTAAAGTTGAAAATAATTTTTTAATCTTAGTATTATTAGTTTTTAAAATCAACTAAATTTATTATTCATTTAGTTATTCTGAAGTTGTTGAGTTTGGTAATTATAAAATAAATTTTTAAAAAAACTTTCAAATGGTGATGCATGATTAATTTATCTTTAAACAGAAAAAGAAAATCTTTTAGATACAGATGAGAGAAGTTGGATAAATTACTTAATTGTATTTTTTTAAAAAGGGGATAAATTTTTTAAAAATAAAAGTTACAAATAATTACTAACCTGCGTTGCCTATTTGTGTGTTATTATTAACAAGTTGTTCGATTCTTAAATGCTAAAATTTGGCATAGGTTTGCTATTCATACCTGATGTCATCAATGTACTGGATTGGATAAAAATACCAAAATAAGTACAAGAATAAAGACAATACATTTTTCCCAAGTGTTTATACACTTTTATTTCAAAAGACACTTGGGAAATGTTGAGATTTGTATAGATCGTAAGCAAGATCTTCTTTTAATAGAAATTAAAAATCTTCCATCTGTCAATAAAGTTTTCGTTTTTAATAAACAGCATTTCAGTTCAAAGTTTACATTTGCGATTAAAAAAACAGGTTTTTATAAACAATTTTTTTAAAAATTAGTTTCGATGATTTGAAAATATTTACAAATCAAATTTTACTTTATTTTTCAAAAGACAAATATATACATGCATCAAATCAATATTATTTTATTTTTAAGAAACAATATATATATATGTAAATTATTAACTGAAAGCTATCACATTATGTATTTTTTATCTATATGTAAAATCTGTATGATATTACATATATATATAAATACGACATTTTAAAACTTATAGGCGGGCCACACGGATGCCCGCCAAGGGCCGGATGTGGCCCGCAAGCCGTAGTTGTAGTATATATAGATTCAAGGATATTCACTATTGTGGTAACCTAGCTAATCTATTTCATATCAGGTAAATGCCCATTCCATTACATATGGTGCTACTAATCATAGGCATTAGAATCACGTTTTAGTAGTACACTTGGTTATACATATAAAATATATCCAACTGTGGGTTAATATGATTTTATATTAGTATATAATTCTATAATTTCAATAGTAAAACAATAAAACATAAAATATATTTATTTATAAAAAATGTTTTTAATATTACAAATTATACTTGAATATGGAAAATTACTGAAAATTAAAATTCAAATAAAATAGTTGATAGTCAACAATTTAAATTGTTTTGAAATGGAGTTAATATATAGTAAAAGGAAAAGGTCAAATAAAATAACACTGCCTGTGAACATAAAATTGTGTTTTGACAAGAATAGTAAAACTGATAGTGACAATTAATATTTCCCTGATATACAGTTAATAGGAAATCTATATTAAAGTTTAAATGTTGAAATAAGGAATAGTTTTAATAAAACACTTTTAAGAAAATTGTAGAAAAATTCACGATTACTAGAAGCAAAATGTTACAATTAAAAAAAAGTTCTGAAAAAAAAACAAAGTTGAAATACAAAGTGAAGTGAATACAAAAGAAACAGAGCATACTACTTTAAAGAATATTGAAAACAACAGGTCACAGGTGTATCTGGGGCAATTACAGTGACAATTTCCCAATTCTCAGAAACCAATAAAACTCCAGATGAACCAAGGGAAGAAAAAGTAAATACTAATGATGGATCATTTAAACAAATGATGTTAGTGATAGAACAAATGTTCACCAATCTGAGAACAGATCAACAGCAAATATCTGCCAAAATGGATAATATGAGGGCAGATATGAAAGCAGGTCAACAGCAAATGACTGCCAAAATAGAAAATATATGTGAAAAGATGGATAAAGATCTTCAGCAAAAGTTCACCAATATGGATAATATATATAAAAGCAGATCAAAAGCAAATGATGGATAACATAATTATTGATTTTTCAAAAAAATTAGATAATTTAAACATTAAACTGAAAGTTGAAATATCTAATACAGACCAACCTTAATAACAAGATATAAAAACTTGAAAATGTTGAAGAGAAATTTGAAAGCAAATTAAATACTATGGTTATCAAAATAAAACAAACAAATGATAACTTCAAACTTAAATTGGAATTAAATCTAGAAGAATCTGAAGTTTACCCTAGTTTAGCAAACGAACCTGTAAGAATTAAAATAAACTCAAATACTAAAAATATTAGTGAAGATCTCATGATAAAAATATATATGATAAATGGAACTGCTGAATGTCTGGAATCACCATTTATCATAAAAACAAATTTGAAATGTTTCTTAGAGGTGCTGTTCTCTATTAAATGACTACTATAAGGGATGTAATATTTCCACATTATGATAATCTTATAGAGAAAAATATCATATTGATGACAAAGTTTGGTTAATTTTAAATGAATTGACCATAAATACCTACCTTAATTGTAAATTAAAATATTCGGAAGCCTTCTATAATGGAAAAGATGATCTGAATAAAAAGATTAATCAATGGATAACATTTATAATTAAAACACCACATACTAAGAAACAAAAAGGTATTATATTCAATAAACTATATAATACCCATCAAAGCCCATATACATTTATTAAGTGTACAAATATAAATGCTTAATAGACTTATAATAAAAATGGGCCTAAAGGTTTATGACTGAGGATATGGATCACAAAGGGAATAACTCCACCCCCTCCAAAAAAATGTTTTTATATAGATATTAGTAAATCATTTTAAGACTAAATATAAATCAACAAACTGTGAATTTAAACTCATGAAATGAGTCATTAGGATTGTGGTTGATCAGGATAGAAATATAAAAGAGGAATACACATTAGAGAAGTTGTATCATAAAAATATATAGGAAAAAATAATCTTTTGAAAATAAAATTTTAGTTTTATTTTTATAGTCAGCAATGAATTATACTATTAACACTAGGAATGGAGATATATTATTTCAACAAGTTGCTTCATTTATATGACAACTATATCATTTAACTGATACAGAAGAAAAATCCAATAAGTCTCAAAATAAAAGACCACGTGAAGTGCTGTTAGTCAAACCCATACTTAAATCGTGCACAAGTTATCTAAAACAAAACTTAGCTGCATTCCTAACCAGATCTTTCACTACAAAAGACAATAATATATCATGAAATAACAAATAAATACAAATGCAAATAATATACTTCATATAACCAGATATTCTAATAAGGACATATTGTATAAAAATACTACTGAGAGTAAAATAAATCCAGCAATCAAAATCTTAGTATTACATGAAGAGCTAATTGTTATACATAAATTTTAAGCCAAGATATCCTAACAAAATGAAAACATACTTTTTAGGTGGAAATAATCAAAAACAAATCATAAAAACATGATGCCTATGCTAAAAGAATCACCCATTGATCTAGAAATGGATTGCCTGGTGGGACATAAAAAATGCTACAAATGGGTAAAAAGCATGACAATTTTTTAAATAAAGCTCATTAGCATTTTAAAATTGGAACCAACATCTTTATTAAGACATCCCATATTAACAATGCTAAAGAATTTATTTTTTGCAAATTCTGCAGTATGTATGAAAAACCATTTATTATTATCAAATGTGCTGATTTAAATGTGTATTGGGTAGATAAAGGCAATGGTATCAAAGAAATATATAATGCTCAATTAATGAAATCATACCATGGGCAAAATTAAGAAATTCATAACCAATTTAACATAGAATAATAAGCTATAAAGCATGAATTCAAACCTCATATAATGAATAATGATGGTTTTGTTTAAATTAAATAAGGAAAGTATAAAAAAGACTGATGCAACAGAAAACAATTTTCTTATAACAACTGAAGCATGTCAAAGATAATTATATAATGATCAGTATGTATCCCATGAAGTAAAAGAGAATGTGATAACCCTTACCAATAAAAAGGCTGCCTTACTTAAGTTTTAAGAACCAAGAATTCTTTATAAATCACACATGAATTTGTATTTATTTTAAAAATATTGAGCAAGCTGATACTTGGATAGAAAGCAAAAAAGCCTTTCTATCTAATCAAGATTTGGAATAATCTTTGGACATGATTGAAACTCTTATTAATGAATGTAAAGATTTTGATAAATTATCCTCTTAAAAAATCTTAAATCTATTTTAGACTAATCCTTAAATAAGAGAAAAGTAAGAAATTAAAGATATAATCTATCTTTAACACATTTTTACTGGATGGTATGTAAGATGTGCCTTTTGTATTACTCCAATATCAATTACACACCTTGTGACCTAATCTGGTTCCAAGACTCATGATAGTAACATTATTTATTAATCACTAGATTAGTCAAGATTAAAACACTATTATTGACAAACTATTAATTGTGATACACATTTAAACCCAAACTTAATCATACTATAAATATATATTTCAATTAAGTTATAAGACACAAACATGACAAATAATCTTTAATAATGATTACCTTGTTAAGTGTGATATAACTCCAAGACACTATAACAATACATGATAAATATGATCGGATTAATTGAACGCAAGTAAGAAATCAAAATGTATATCAAAGTAATGAAATAGCAAATACAATTTTTATTGTTATTAACACATTGCTTATAATAATAATCATTAATAATGATATCAATAATCGACATAAATGATAATCATGGACTTTCAAGTTTCAACAATAAACTTCTTCTCCAAAGAGAGGTAAAATTTCTCATCTGATAAATAACATACAAAAATTTAAGTAAAGGATTTGATATATAAGGGATTTGACCTCAGACTTTCACATGACCCTCAACTCTCCATGCCATCTCACATTGCTGACCAACCTAATCATACACATGTTGAAAAGATAAATAATCACCAATATACTAATTTCATGCTAAACCAGCCATCATCAGTTGGTCCAGATTACTATCTCCACACATATATATAATCATGTCAGCTTTATATTAAGATAGCCAATCTTCATACTTTAATGGACAGGCTTCAAACTACTCCAACCCACAACTCTTCAGCCATCCATTTCATTGAAAATCTGATGATGGAACCTTCAAAGTCTATGTTAGTGCCAAGGTTATCATCCTACCCATGTTAACCATTTAGTCACTATGACCCCTCATGTATTGGAGAATAATCCATTTATATACATATGAGAAAGATGTGCAGACCTTTAATGCACTATGTTTTTTAATGTGTAAGTTAATACACTGGACAGGCTTACACATACCTGCACATATATAATGTAATAATACATAAGGGATTCAAATTCAGACGTTCACATGACCCTCGACTCCCCATTCCATCTCATATTGCTGACCCACCTGTCATGCATATATTGAAAAGATAAATAATCACCAATAAACATATTTCATGCTAAACCAGTAATCATCAGTTGTTCCAGATTACTATCTCCACACATATATACAATCAGTGCTCAGCTTTATATTGGGGTAGCCAATCTTCATACTTTAATGGACAGGCTTCAAACTACTCCAACACACAACTCTTCCACCATCCATTTTATATATACATTAGTGTATATATGGGAGATAGCAATCTGGACCAACTGATGATTTCTGGTTTAGCATGAAATGCATATATTGGTAATTATTTACCGTTTCAATATGTATATGATCAGGTGGGTCAGCAATATGAGATGGCTTGGAGAGTTTAGTGTCATGTAAAAGTCTGAGTTCGAATCCCTTATATATTACATTATATATGTGCAGGTGGGCATAAATCTGTACATTGTACTAATGTTAATGTACATATTAAAAAACATAGTGCATTAAAGGTCTGACCATCCCTTGCATATGTATGTAAATGGATTATTCTCCAGTACATGAGGGGTCAGTATGACTAAATGGTCAACATGGGTAGGATGACAACCTTGGCCCTAATGTGGGATTTAAACGTCCCATTTATTAGATTTTCAATGAAATGGATGACTGAAGATTTGTGGGTTGGAGTAGTTTGAAACCTGTACAATAAAGTATGAAGATTGGCTATTTTAATATAAAGCTGAACACTGATTTTATATATGTGTGGAGATAGTAATATGTATCAACTGATGTTTGCTGGTTTAGCATTCATTGTTGAAAAGATAAGTGTATGATCAGGTGGGTCAGCAATTCGAGATGGCATGGAGAGTTGAGAGTCATGTGAAAGTCTGAGTTTGAATCCTTACATATTACATTATATATGTGTATTTGTGTGTAAGCCTGTACAGTGTAAAGAATTTGAATCAAAACACCAGTTACTTTTGAGTTGAAATAATATTAAAAACCAATTTCTGAATGGTGAAGAAAGCAATAACAAGCATATAGAATTAAAGTTAGTCTACTGAGGAATTTGAAATTGAAATCTTCAAAAGTAAAATCAGATCATTCCAATTTTCGAAGTGTTTATAATTCTAAATCATAGATCGAAGTATCTAGATTTGAGGATATCTAATAATATAAGAAGTATTGCTCTCAATTCATTACAAATAATTGAGTAAAGAAATACATAAATAATGATACAAGCAAACATGCTTTATTAAGTGCAAAAGTGACATGGGGGAAAAAGTCATCATTCATGGAGCTATAACTTGTCAGAATGGAATGAAATTGATCTAGAATTTTACACGTGCTACAAAACATCAAGCCAGTTCTTAATAAATGGACTCAATAACTCTTTATTTCAAAGCAAAAATATAAAGAATAAGTGATTTAATGGATGCTCTAGAATGCTCACAATTTACCATCTGTACTTGAAATGAATTAAAGAGGATTACTAGAATGGTTCACTAAGACATTTTCCTTCTGAAATTCAGAACTAAATTTAGGTTGACATCATTAACTTTATTTATTTGTATATTTTATATAAATGTTTTTGTTCCTATCTTTACTTTAATATGGATACAAATAGGAGAATATAAATGTTAGTATGCAGCATAATGGATAAATATTGCTGCCTCTAATGTAAGTAAAATAAAATATAGTTTACAACCATATCCTTGTGAACAAATCCAATCATATTCAAAGGGAAGAGATAAAATTTTACCTAATACATATATAGTCCAAACATTTGTGCAATTGCGCCATATATTTTTTTCTTTGTTTGTTTATACTCATAGTTGTGATAAATGTTTTCAGGATAGTTGACTACCTATTTATGTCATAAATTGTCTTCTTTGTCTACAGCAGAAGATTCCCATAGCATCACTACAAAAATGGGAAATTAATATGTCATGTTAATTAAAATAGAAGGGATTATGTTTTCAAAATAAAAATATAGTAAGCAAAGGTGATTGAAATAATCATAATAATATAAACTTCATTTATGTTAATATGGACATCAAATTGCTATTCTTTGTGGAGGATAAGAGTTTGGAATAATGATTGAATCAATTATAAGAAGAGAGTAACAAATAGATGTCAATTTAAATGTTCTATAATTTGTTATAAATTTTCTTTATTAAAAACCTTGATTACTGTAAATATAGTTGTTAAATATACTCAAGTGTTGAATTAAAACTATATGTAATTTTCTAAATTCACTTTTCAACTGGTTATATCTTCCTACATATTTCTATATATTTTCTCCATTTACATATAACTTCATATTCACACCTACCATTAAACACCTACACATTTTACACCTACTCATATTTTAAGCCAATAAACATCACATGATCACCATTTTAAGTGATAGTACTATTCTTTGAACTAGACAATTATCCAGATTATCCATGAGTTTGAAACCTGGCAATAACTGAAATGAAAGACAGCATTATGATGTCAGTTTAGGTAAATATTTAATATTCATATGATTATTAATCTTTCCTCTCCTAGAAATGAAATTAAATTATATGTGGTATATATAGGTACAAGGATCTAACATATACTCTATTATTCATTGGATAACCTAACTAACCTGTTTTCATAGCAGGTAAAAGCCCATTCCATTACAATATATATGTTTCTGTGTGTATGAGTTTATAGTTATTGGGAAAAATATCTTTTCCTATGAAAAATAGATAGCATTCTTGATACAATGGGATATTTGTCAACAGAATGTTATTTATTCATAATTTGGAAATGAATAATTTATTCCATTATTTACATATGTATAATTGAATTATGTTAATTTAATTTATATTTGTATAAATAATGCACTAGTGTTAATGAGTATTAATGAATATATTAATTATTCCCTACTATCATTATTTATTCAACCATTTCAAGTGAAATACATTTTTGGTATTGTATATTATAAACATGACCAAAACTTCTGATGACTTGAAATGATTAAAATAAGATATATTTATAATAATGAAAAATTATTAATTTCATTTATGTATCTTCATCATACTGATTGATCTATTTATTATATATAAGCTGTACAAAAAATTATTTATAGGAATAAGTAATCAGCATCTAAATTGAAACACATTCAACCAATCTGATTTTCGATTATGGTCATTCTGATGTTCACTTGTGTTAGCAGTCAATTTTACTTTGCACTTCTCCAACTTGAATTTCATTATATCATCACTATTCATCTCTTATAAGTATGACACATTGTTGTATCTCTTAAAATGACAATTTTTATTCACTTTATAACATATATGTTTAGCAATCATGATAGTGCTGTAGCAATATGTATTGTCAAGTAAAACATCAATTTTCCAAAAAAACACTCATTATATCATTTTTATACAAAATAGGCATCATTTCTTTCTAAGTTAATATAACAACATACAAAACTTCTTTTCACACTACCATACTTAAAATAAATCATAAGTATTATTAATCACAATCATTTTTGTGGTACAACTTAACTATTCATGCAATACAAGATATTTGAGGATGGCATTCTCCTAAACTCTCAGACATCTTAAAATTTAGACATACAAAAGGGTAACAATTTTACATATAATCATCGTATTTTTAAACTTTTGACTTCCAGTGAAAAAATGATTGGTTTTCTCTCCAAGCTGACTGCATTTCCACCTTTGAATTAGAATTGTGGGTTTGCTTTTCCTCACAGATATTAAATATACTAGCATATCTATATCATGAATTATAGCATAAATAATGTCTGTTTTATACTTCCTAAATTTTTATTAATGTTCTCCCTGCTATTATCAAATCATGAAAACCACATGAAAGCATTCTTTTGATTTATTGTTTCACTGTTGTACTCTGAATCATTTCAAACATTTCTGTAGAAGTTTTTTATCATTTAAAACAACTTTTAATATTAGCTGTTTCACTGTAATTTAAATTTTAAAGATACTATCACACATCATGCCATAACTTGTGATACAGGCATATCTTAAAATAGTAGTAGTCAATAGCTGATCTATGTCCCTATTTATTCTATGCACTGACCCATAGATGGGTAATAGGGGACTTCCATCCACAAACATTTCCTGCAGCCCAATATATAATTAATAATAATTATAACATACTTGACTGATATAAATGGTGTCAAAATTGTAAATGCAGAAAGTTTTACAATCATATATCAAATTAAAATAATTTGATATGGGTAAAATAATGATGACATATATATCATATTGTAATCTGGTGTGAGTGCTAGTTTAGCATGAATTGCCTATCCATTGCAATTTTTTTGGACAGATGTCTTTAGTGACATGATTATCTGTGGAATAATTTTTTTAAGTATATATATATATATATATATATATATATATATATATGGTTTGTATATTTTATATATATATATATATATATGGTCAATTTTACAAACAAGTAATTGGAGTAACAATGACATCTTCCATCTCCAATTTATTCATCAACGTGTTTTAAGTGCAGTCTTTAAACTCATTATTATACAAGCCATTTATATGACTCAGGTATATCAATTACACATTTGTTGTTTGGTCACATGGAAAAAACTCAATGATATTTGGTGCATATTAACTCATATTACCAAATTAATTCACTATGGATGTGGGAATGGATGGAAAACTACCTTTGGTTAATGTCCTTGTATATAAAACAAGCAATTATATCTTAACATTTCTAGATATAGGACATCTACACAATGTTTTCTGCCACTAAATCACTTTTTACAAGGGGCTTTTTAATTTTAAATACATATACATTATGAACAGAGATTAAACACATGCATGACATCTTATTAATGAATGTTTACAATACCATGAGTATAAATAAAGCAATGCTCAAAGAATAAATCCCCTCATAATAAACAAAGCAAATGCTTTTACTAAAGTATAATATATTCCTTATATTAAAAAAATCAATAGATAAGATTGGAAAAATACTTAGATACTATGACATAAATACCTTCTCTACTGAGCAAAAGATAGATACATTTCTGATCAAATCTAAGAATGTAATTCAATTGGAAACCCAAGAAGTCTATAAAATCCCATGTGGGATATGCTCAATTATATACATAGGAAGGAGAAATTGATGCCACATAAGTGCTAGAAGAGATTAGCATATTATAGCAGTGAAAATATGTCAATGTCTTCAGCACTTGCAATTCATGTTTTGATCAATGGCTATGACATAAACTTCTCATATACTAAAATCATATCCACATGCAATAAACATGAACAAGGAGTACTTATGGAGGCTATAGAAATGTTTAAAAAACAAATGTCATTAATAAAAGTGATGAAATATGAAATTGCCAACTACTTGGCAGAGTTTCATCATACAAATGTATATGAAAAATATTGCAAAATATAAGTCAAACTATTCAACAACCATCTGGTACATTGTCTCCACTACAACCATGTAATTATTATAGTTTTTGCTCAGTTGATAACAAGTTATCTTCTTAAAATGGTACATTACTTTAATATTATATTATTAAGAACATGTGCTCCCAAAATGTTTTATAAAACATATATTGTTTGTGTGTTGCTTATGTGTGAAATTGAGAGTATAATAAATACATTTATTTGATTTAGTTAGAGGCATTTCTTAAGGTCTCTATTTATGTATGTCTTGTATTGCCCATTAAACTGGCTTTTTGTAAATATCACCATCTTAATATGATTATTTTGAAATGATGTCTCTAATTTAGTTTTGGATATTTACAGTTTTTGAACCCCTGAGATTTTAAGAATTTACTAAATATATCATAAGCATAACTTCCTCTATTAAATTGTCTACATCCTGAATATTTATCAATAGGACATTAGCAGCTGCATGAGTCTTTCAAAAGCAAAGAAACAAACAAAATCTACTTTTCAACAAACAAAATCTACTTTTTAAGGGCAATGTGCTTAAATCTTTATCTCGTCAATAACTGAGAAGCACATCAACGCTATTGGCTTTTGACAGCCTATTTTTCCATTTGATATGGAGCAATTTAGTTTCAAAATGGTGGCAATGAATTTATTAGTAGCAGAATACTGTAATAAATTGAATTTTGTTGATTTAATCTTTAACCATAAAAATATAATTGTCTATATTTATTTTATCGTTAGTATTATCACTCAAGGTATGATTCAGTTATTGATATATTCAATTGCAAGAACTTCTTTAAAAATAATGAGAAAATTAACAAATGTGTGTCATAAAACTTTGCTAACTTACATAAACATTATATGAGAGATTGTTTTTATAAGAACATCTGTTAAATAAGTTATTAAGAAAAGTAATTTATAAGAAGTATCATTTCAGTAATAGTTTAATATTGCAGAGATAATATATTTTTTTAATGAAGTAATAATTTATAATAAAATTGATTGATAAATGTGTATAGATTATTTAAATGGTAAATATATTATTTATTATCTTTCATTAATATTTTCACAGTCTATTCAATTTTGTGATTACATACAGGTATTGTGGTGTTCAGAGCTCTTTGATTTTAAATTCTAAACACCAACTTATCCAAAATGCCATGTTTTATGGATGAAAGTGAAAAGACCATCTTATTTGTGACTATTATCTCTGGTTCCTTTCACAATTTTGAGAAAGTCAAGGTCATGTTAACATTATATTTATTATTATTTAAAGTAAATCTTATAATATGAACATTTTTTATCTGTATTATTAAAAAAGAGTTTACTTTTAACAACTTCCTGTAAACATTATTTTTAAGAGAACTTTACACAGAATACTGATTCATGATAAATCTGATCTTTGATGTTTCACAATGGGTGTTTAGATTTCAATTGCATCATTATTTTTTATTTGGAACGATTCTTCCTGAGGTATATAAATTTAGATGACAAATATCACTAAATATGTTATTATTATAAAAAGCTTCTTGACATTCATTCCTAACTTTATAAATATTAGGACTCAGATAAGCCAGATTTAACAGTAACTTGGTACCTTGAAAAAGTGATGCTGATGTTGTCTGTTTTTATTCTATGGAATAAGAATAAAATAACACAATATGAATCAAAAATAAACTATGTGTGTAAGCATTCTGATGACAGACTTAAAGTTAACAATATCTTTACTTTAGATCATCATCATGGTCATTCACTGTTGATTAACTGTAGGATGGAAATCGCTCCAAGTTTATTTCAGTTTATCTGATTTCTAGCCTCCCTTTTTTACATTAAATAAGCTCACTTTATTTCATCCAACTATCTTGCATGCGATCTGCTTCGAGGTATTTTTCAATCTTTTTGAATTCAGTTTAATATGTTGACTCTGCATCTATTATCATGCCTTTTAACAATATGTCCAGCCCATCTCCACTTTAGTCTTAATTTTTTAGATGATGACAGTAACTCTTATTTACTCTTCCACCTGACTTATTTCTTATCCTTTGTTACAACTACCATACATGTTCCATAACATAGTTTTCTGAATAATTTAAATTTACAATTGATATAAAAAGAGCCATGAATGTTTTCTTATTTTTCAAAACTTTTAGCAATCTGGTTAACTTATTGATATAATGAAAATATCGGTAAAACAGAACAATATATTAATGATATTTTAGATTGTTAATATTGCATCATATAGAAATAACATTTTTATATTTATATGATATATTTTTGGTAATATTGGACATTTATTTATAAAAACCTATAATACAAACTCCATTTTAAACTGTGTTTGATTAATATTCTGTAATTCAATACCAGTGCTATAAATGCATAAACACAAAGCTAATATTTAATATCTTGTGAAATCATAAGCAGAGCACTTTTGAAAGTGTGGTCGTAGCTCTTTGAAGTAACGCCATCAACAGAAAGAGAACGTCTTTATTCTATATCCAAGAAATGGAATACTTGAACTTCACATAGATTTGCATAACATTAGACAAACAGTTACTTCACAAAAAGCTATGATTATGAGAGCCACGACTCTTGAAAGTGCTCAGCTAATGATTTAACAAGATATGAAATATTGGCTTTGTGTTTATACGTTTACAGCGCTAGTATTGAATTACAAAAAAAAAAACCTATAATTAGAAAACTCATTTAATAACTGAAACACAGGCTTATTCCATACCTGTGTCTATATATGTAATATATAGGGTATATGAGCACAGACTTTCAGATGACTCATGACTCTCCACTCTATCTAATAACACTGATACACTCAAGCACATATATGCTGAAAAGATAAATAATCACCAATATATGTATTTCATGCTAAACCAGCAATCATCAGTTGGTCCAGATTATCATCTCCCACACATATATATTATAAGTGCTCAGATATATATTAAGACAGACAATCCTCATACTTTAAGGGACAGGCTCCAATCTTCTACACACTCCAACTCTTCAACCATCCATCCAATTGAAAATCTGATGATGGAATGCTCAAAGGCCACCCTGAGGCCAAGATTCTTGTCACACCCATGTTGACCTAAGGTCAATCTGAACCCGACATGTACAGGACATCTGAGCACTTATAATATATATGTGTGGGAGATGATAATCTGAACAAACTGATGATTTCTGGTTTAGCATGAAATATGTATATTGGTGATTATTTATCTTTTCAGCATATATGTGCTTGAGTGTATCAGTGTTATTAGATAGAGTGGAGAGTGATGAGTCATCTGAAAGTTTGTGCTCATATACCCTATATATTACATATATAGACACAGGTATAGAATAAGCCTGTGTTTCAGTTATTATATTGTAGAGATGTCTGCCCATCCTTGCATATGTATTAAATGGATTATGTGGGGTTCATATTGACCTTAGGTCATCATGGCTGTGACAAGAATCTTGGCTTCAGGGTGGCCTTTGAGCATTCCATCATCAGATTTTTAATTGGATGGATGGTTGAAGAGTTGGCGTGTGTAGAAGATTGGAGCCAGTCAATTAAAGTATGAGAATTGTCTATATTAATATATATCTGAGCACTTGTAATATATATGTATGGAAGATGATAATTGGACCAACTGATGATTGCTGATATAGCATGAAATACGTATATTGGTAATTATTTATCTTTTCAGCATATATGTGCTTGAGTGTATCAGTGTTATTAGATCGAGTGGAGAGTGATGGGTCATCTGAAAGTCTGTGCTCATATCATCATCATCATCAACCATTATCAATCCACTGCAGGATGAAGGTCTTTCCAAGTTTCATCCATCTTCTTCGATCTTTAGCATCTTTTCTCCACAACACCCCTGCACATTTTCTTATTTCATCCATCCATCACACATGGTCTCTTTCTCGGTCTTTTACAATCTCTTGGAATCCAGTTTAAAATTTCAATTGTCCATCTATTATCATCTCTTCTAGCAATATGTCCAGCCCAACTTCATTTCAATTTTTTAATTTTTTCAATAAGGTGAGTAACACCTGTATGTTGTCTTACCCATACATTGCATTTTCGATCTCTTCTTGTTACTCCCAACATACATCTCTCCATACTCCTTTGAGTGGTCTGAAGTCTCTGTATTGCTCTTCTATTAAGTTTCCAAGTCTCAGATCCATAAGTAAGAACTGGTAAAACACATTTGTTAAAAACCATCCTTTTCAAAACACATAGGCATATTTCCTTTTAGTATCAAGTTATTTCTACCAAAAGCACTCCAACCAAGTTTAATTCTATGATTAATTTCCTCCATTATGTTTCCATCTGTACTAATAATCTGACCAAGGTATTTGTAACTGTTAACTTCTTCTAATTCTTCATAATTAATCTTTATTTTCATATTTTGAGCAAATCGATTAAACATTACTTTAGTCTTTTTAACACTTATCTTTAGTCCTACTTTTCTACTTTCATCTGCTAACTCCTGCAACATTTCCTGCAGCTCTGAAGCATTATTTGCAAAAACAACTACATCATCTGTGAAATCTAAATGACTTAAATACTCTCCATTTACTTTCACCCCTTTAGTTTCCCATTTTAATCCACAAAATACTTCTTGCAGCACTGCTGTAAAGAGTTTTGGAGATATTGAGTCACCTTGTCTTACACCTTTCTCAATGTTGATTTTTCCAGTGTCATTATGTAATCTAATTGTTGCTGTTGCATTTTTATAAATATTCTTTAAAATATGACAATATCCTGGTTCTATACCTTGATGATCCAATGCTTTAATCACTGAAGAAATGTGTATAGAATCGAATGCCTTTTCATAATCTACAAATCCAAAACATAATGACAACTCATATTCATTTGTCCTTTCTATGACTTCTCTTAATACCTGGATATGATCTATTGTACTAAAACCACTTTTAAATCCAGCTTGTTCTCTTTGGTTGGTGGAAATCCAAAGTTCTGTGTATACGAGTTGTAATTATTTTGGTAAAACTTTTATATAAAACTGATAAAAGGCTGATAGGTCTGTAATTTCTAATATCTTCTTTACCACCTTTTTTAAATATTAATATTATTACTGCATTCTTCCAATCTTCCAGTACATCTTTATCATTTAGACATTTGGTATATAACTTTGCTAAAATTGTTTCTATTTCTTCACCTGCTTCTTTTAATATATCAATTATAATTCCATCATTTCCTGGAGCCTTTCCTTTCTTCATACACTTAATTGCATGTCTCACTTCTTCATTTAAAATTCTGGGCAATTCGGAAGATGTAATAGATATAGGAGGTACTTGTTCTTTATTACTATATAATTCTTGATAAAAATCTTCTACCAATTTCATGATGTCATCTCTCTTTTTAGTAATAATTCCATTTTTTTTTCTTATTGCAGATGTAAATTTCCTACCAATACCAAAATGTTGTTTAACATTTTTGAGACTTTTATTTTCTTCTACAGCTTTCCTTGCTATTTCACAGTTATACTTTCTTATATCATTTTCAACTCTTTTCCGTACCATTTAACAAAATTCGAGATATTCAATTCTTTTTAATACATCATTTTTGTATATCTTCATATTCCTTCTTTTCTTCATAAATTCTCTAGTCTCAGTAAAAATTTTATTAGTCAATTGCTGCTTTTTTTCTACCAGCTATGTTTGTTGCAGTTTTAAAAGGGCATCAGTTATTTTCATATTAATTTTATTCAAATCTGAATCATGTTCAAAATCTCCTAACACTTGAAACCTATTTGTAAGTTCTAATTTAAATTCATTAGAATGTTTCTGAAGATTAGGAATATCAACTGTAAATATTATTTTTCTTAATAATTTTTGTCTCTCTAGTTTTACATTAACACGTAACTTACACCTTACTAATCGATGATCACTTCCTGTGTTAAATTTATTAAGAACATTATAATATTGAAATATGTATTTTCTGTTAGTCAAAATATAATCCAATTCTGCTGTACCTTCATTTGGATGCTTCCATGTCCATTTCCTTTTAACATTTTTCTCAAAAAATGAATTCATAATATAAAGTTTTTCTTTTTTTGCAAACTCCACAAGTCTATGTCCTCTATCATTTCTATTACCATAACCAAAATTACCTACAGCAATTTCATCTTTCATTTGTCTACCAATTCTAGCATTAAAGTCTCCCATAACAATTTTAAAATGTTGTTTACCTGATCAAAAGCCTTTTGTACATCCATATAAAAATCTTCTACTACTTCATCACTATGAGAACTTGTTGGGGCATAAACCTAAATTATCTGCATTTGGTATCTGCTATTAAGTTGTATAACTAATCTTGCCACTCTGTCCAATGCAACATCAATCTCCACAATATTGTTCTTTCCACTTTTTCTTTATAATGAATCCTACTCCACTTGTATTTCCAATATGTGTGCCTTTATAATAGAGTATATGTCCACTTTTTAAATCAATTGTTTCTTCTCCTTTTCTTCTAACTTCACAAAGTCCAATAATGTCCCATTTAATATAAGACAGTTCTTCTTCTAATTCTTGCAATCTTCCTTCACTTGAAAGTGATCTGCAGTTGTAAGTACCTAAATAAAAAGTCATCATCAAATGGCAGCCTGGGTCCACAATCAGGGGATTTTTAGCACCCTCCACCTTCAGCCACCAGCTGCTGCCTTGGTTGGTGACTTTACAGTCTCCTGGGAATAAGGGCCATGCTTTATTTTTGTCTGTCATAATTGTATATATGTATTGGAAAAATATTTATCATTTACACAAACATTCATTCTGCCTTATCAGGCACTGAGAAGAAAGACCATGGTGTTTCTTGATCTTAAACTCAGAGGTAAAAATCCAATAAACTCACCACACTGGCTAATGCGTGTTGGTGAGCAGCCCATCCATGTTCATATACTATATGAATAATCACATAGTAATAACAGCTGCAACGACAAGAACGTATGGAGTGGACATTAGGAATTTGCCCTGCTCGGTTCCTTTAAGGCCTCCAAGAGGAATCAAAGGGTCTCCTTTCAGTTAATAGCAAACTCCTTTCTGCAGCCATGCTCATATACGCTATATATAAAACTCATTTGCAAAATATGAAATGAAAGAAAAATACTTGAACAATATCAATAGATTTAAAAGATTCAATTCAAATTATATTTTCTTTGCATGGAATTGTATTAATTATTTACAGATAAAAGCTATTTAATTTTAACTAATCAATTAGTTCGTATTAAAAATGGCATATGACCAGAGCATCATGGGATATTTTTTATTTAGCATGTAAACGAGATGTTGTTTTTTTTTTTAAAAAAAAAAAGTACATTTTAACACATGAAAGTAATAAAAAATTAGAAAACTCTAATCGATTAAGTTTTATATAAAAACATTACATTAAACATTTTTTCACTGTAAATGATTATTTTGTTAGAAATAACACTGTAGTAAATATTTAAAACTAATTTACAATATATTAAATTTCTTTTATGTTTAAAATGTATTTTTAATGTTTAATTCTGAAATTGTTAATTTGATCTTACTCTAATTTAGCGTTGAAAGTTTAATCTGAATCTTTATAATAAATAATATAAAAAATTATAATTTTAATTTACATTTATTTCTTAAAAGTTAACTGGATTAAGTTTCTAACAACAAATTTATTTTAATTATTATTAAATGTCTACTTACTTTCAACAATAAGTTGGACGGTTTCCTGATATTCTGGTTGCCCACATTGATATCTTCCACTATCATTTTCAACTACGTTATTAATAATCAATTTCATGTTTGTAGAGTTAATCCAAGTAAAATTCACTCTATTTGTCAAATGATTTACATTTTTAAATGTTGAATTATTGATCAAAATAACTAAATCATTACTTTCAGAATCAATCTTTCCATAATAACATTCAATTTCGTTTTCTGTTTTATTTAAATTAAACAATAATTCGACTTCATTTCCTTCATCTACAATCATTGCACTAAACAAAAAACCTAAAATATATAATAACAATAAAATGCCTAAATTAAATTAAAACAGACTTAGAATTTACAACAATGTTTTTAACGCTATTCATAGTAATAAAATATTACAAGATTAATTACATCTTACTAATGAAAGTCTATTGATGATAATATTTATATATAATCTGCAAAATACAATATATGTAGTGCTCTCGGATCCAAGGCTTCTCACTAATGAAGGTCACAGGCTAGACACTAGTTTGGGAATATAGGATGAGTAGGCACTAGTAAGGTATTTTGATGTGCAAATCATCTAGCATCCACTCATTACTATGGCTTGCCCTTGATGACACTACTATATAAAGACAGTGGCTATTTCTTTAATAAATTATATATAAAGTAAATAAAAATTTACATTTGTTATTATAAAATATTGATTATATACAAAGAATTATTTTTTCCAAGAATATCTATAATTAAAAAGGAATTCAAGTACTAATAGGACATGTAGTAATGATTAGTCTCACCAGTAATACTCAGTCCAGATAATTAATTAATTAATATAAGATTATAAAATGCCTAGCAAATGAGAAATATAAAATAACATGTGAATTCTCACAAACCCTTAAAGATGGCTAGATTTTAATCTCAGATATGTTTACTCCTTATAAAATATAAAGGTATTTCATAAATCTGTTTGACCATTTTTGGTTTCTTTGCCTTAACATTTAGAAAGTTTTTAAATATTGAATTCATCTTATAATTGTATTTTATGCCAATTAGGCTACTATGTGTTTGATTTGTACTTTCGTAATAAATGTTATTTATCATTTAGCACTTGGCAAGTTATACTTTCTGAGTTTATTCAATTGGTAATTTACATATTCAAGCTTAATTCTTATTGGAAAAAGTCCAGCTTCTAATATGCTAACTATTTTTGAATGTAGTAAATTGGTGCAGTTAAAACAGTTTAAATTTTTGAAACAAAAAATAAATAAAAATTTGCATGCGTTACAAAAGTGTGTTATATAAACAATTAACATAGTAGATTTGCATTGTCAAAATTAATCATTGCAGTGAAAAGTAAATCTATTGCAGAATTTTGCATAAGTAATAGCCACTAGGTCAGTAAATATACATACCACACATGAAAGAGTGTATAGTAATTAATAATGATTATACACAGCAATTTGAAAGTGATAAGAGTGATTGTTATTAGGAAAATATTTTTATAGATGATAAACTGAATCTGCATCAGAGAAATTGATGAATTAATTGAGATATTAAAAAACATTTCATGTCAATTACAAAGAAGCACAAAGCTGTTTAGAATCTAGAAATAAAGTCCAGGCAGCAAACGGGAATATACAAGGACTAATGTGGGTTTGTATATGCTTACCAAATACTTTTATTTCATAACTGATGGAGAAGAAATGCTATTTAATCACTTATTGCAAAAGATGAGAAAGCTCATCTCTGATTGCAGTTTATGAATAAAATCCAACTAATTTACATGAGGTCTATTGGAAAATGTACATAACACTTAAATACATACTCTTTTACAATTTATTCATTCATTGTTATAATTATGATTTTACAAAGATATTGAAAGCATGCTATGCATACTATCTTAAGACTGTTTCACTATTAATTCTTTATTACTTCTTATCTCTATCAGTTAAATGTCAATTAAAAAATGTATAGTATAATGAAACTGTGTCAGTACAAAGATCAAAAATTCCAACATATTTCAAAGGTAACAATCCTGCAAGCAATTTTAACAAGATGGATACAAAAAAAAGTTATACAAGATTGAAAACTAAACAATAAACTAATGGCAAAAAAGAATGTAAAAACACATCATCCTTGATATTTTTGTTTGAGAACAGATAGCTAAAATACAGATTAATATTAGAATGATTATGTTGCTTTTGTAAAAAAAAAAACATTTATTTAAAATAGCAAAGAAAAGTAAGTGAAATACAACAATCATTAAAATAGATTGATTAGCAAATGACCCAAATTATAAATACATATAAATGGTAGAAATAGTAAATGTTTTATTAAGTAGACTAATAATCTATAAATCAACCCTTACATATAATTACAATAAATATAAGCTGTATTATAAGAAAAATTGTTTAAGACTATTGGGCTTAAAAATAATTTGAAGAATAAATCTGGAATTGGTACCTCTAGATAGGTTTTCAGAAGTATTTATATCATAGTTCTTTAGAACTTAGTGCATATCATTTAGGTATCAAACAAGTATGAACATCCATTCTGATATTTTAAACTAAAGATTTTATTTTAAAATGAAGATGAAACCAATATTCCATATTTATTAAATAAAGAAAAAATTATATCTATTAGCTAATGAGGAGTCAACTTTGGTATCATCCATAACAGTTAATATAAAACAGAAATATTCATCTCTGTAATGATTATCTAACAATACTTAATAAAATTACAATAACGATTTATATCCCAATCAAAATAATGGTAAGGTTTTTAGCATCACTTCAAAAATTGTCTTATTTCCTCCTTCTTTCGTCTTCTGCTTTTCTCCAGATTCAAGTCACTACATAAGCAGCAGAACAGCTAACAATAAAGATGCATTTGGGATTGTTTAAACAAAACAAACACCCTAATGAGACAACCATGGTCATAAATAAATATGAAGCTAATATGGATTGACTTTTGAATGCAATAGATGTATTTATTCTATATTGTGATGGCATATTAATAATAGTTGAAACTGAGATTGAACTAGTTGTAAGAATGAATAAATTTAGTGAGACTTCAGACAAATTCAGATTGTACCTCTTTCAAAATGCATCAAGGTATATTTGTTGAGTGACTGATATTAAGTTTTTGGCCCGTGTAATCAATAGTAAAGGGAAATATCCAAACTTAGAAAAAGTGTGTTTTGTTTAAAATGCAATTAAATCTAAAAGTATTAAGAAATTGCAAATATTTTTATTATAATTCAATTTTTTTGAAGAGCTTTAAAGAAAGGGAAAATGTCATGTGCAGATGAATTGAATAAATGTAAAGGACTTCAATAAAATTAAAAGCTTATTAAGATCTACTCAATTTGTAATACATTATAGAAATAACTAAGAACTAATGTTATGTAAGGATACTTTCAGTAGGATGTTGTTATCCTGTATTGAGATATGATAGAAATGTCTTATTTTTTATGTATCCAGAATTTTATCAAAAGCTAAAAAAATAATTGTTTTCAGTTTCCAGATAAAGAAGAACTAACTTGTATGAAGTTTAAAAAAATCTCATTTGTACTTATATGGTTATACTTCTAAAAATTAAACTAATCAAAGAATTTTATTGACGAAGTTGACAAACATAAAGCTATCTTCAGATCATTTGAACCATAATAGACTCAGAAAAATTTAGATACTACTATTATAAGATTTTGAGTTCATGTATAAACTCCAAATCATGGAGAATACATTGTCTAAAATGTTAAGTTGGAATGAATATAGACACATTGTTGCAGAAATAAATTATAAAGGTGATGAAAATAATGGTGTTACATAATAGGTTCTATCCAAATAAATGAAAGATTATACTACTTACAAACTTGTAAATTATGTGGATTAGGGAAGATAAATTTATGGCTAACTTAGTTATATGTAGCAACAGAATTAGAATCATTGTGATAGTTTGCTAATGTGTACAGATTATATAACAATTTGGATTGTATATTAATTTCAATTACAGATTGAAGACTTTTAAAATTACTCTATCAAAATTATTGTAGTAATATAAAGTATTTAAGAAATCCTAAAGTATGGCAGTCAATAGTAAGTAATAACTTTGAACAGCAAATTATGTGTTACTTGTCAGTTTGCCACTAATTACCTATGAAAGAATTCGAGCTATTGACACAGACTATTGCATGGTAATATATATATATATATAAAACTCCGTTAGTGTTTTTAAAAACAACATTTGTTGGGTGATGTTTAAATTAATGGACAAAGTATCCAGTTATATGAAGTATGAAAAATTGGATGGTCTAGGTATATTTAATGAACTATTTTCATATCACAGTTACCCTGAAATGTTAGTTTTAGACAATGGAACTGCTTCTATGTCAGAATGAATTAAAATGTCCTTTTGTTGCTAAATATATATTGCACATATTAACATCCTAATATTGCTCTATGTCAAGTGTTTTAGAAAAGAGAATTGTTCAGCACCTTGAACAACCATCAGATAATTATAAATATATTTATTAAACCATGATGGCCACAATGTATTTCGAATGATATATACCAAAAACTACTATGGAAAAATTATCTGAAGAAATTCTGATGGGTTGCATTATTAGATACATATTTTGTTGTTGGTTCCTTAAATAAAAAATATAGGCAATAAAATAGATATAGTAAAGTTTCAGTTAATGGCAAAAATTTGATTCTATGATTTAATTAAAAAGCAGTGATGAAAAATAATATTATCTATAACTATTATTGAAAAAATTAAAAGTGATAATGCTACTTCAAATAAAACAGTCTGATAAAATACACAGTTTTTTGATAATTAAAGCAAAAACTGAGTCAGTGGTTGTGAGAATTAATTGATAAATGATTAGAGGTAAAAAATTAAATAGAAAGATCTAGTGTTTAGCATCTTCAAGAAGTCACTGCAATGGACAGTGTTCCTATGTCACAATGGCTAATATACAACCCTAAAGAGTTTCACTAGACTTACAGTGTACAATTCTATATTATTTTTTTAGAAAGGACATTAAATTAGATTCACCAACAGAATCACTTACTCTTATTAATAAATAATTTAATATCTCTAGATTATAAAAAACAGAGATTATTTTATGCCATCAGGTGGCAAGAATGGACATCAATAAATAAACACTAAATATTGATTTGACAAATAAAATAAGTTTCTTAACAGTTCAATTATAACTTTATTTGATTCTGATAGATATGTGGTAGCTACCTCAAGATGTGTATACCTACCCATTTCAATCTTAAATTTAACAAATCGGCTATAATAAAATCAGATTGACTTAAATTCAAATATTCACAATGTGAATCAATCATAGCATTAGTGCCACCCAATATGCATTTGATTCTCTTCTGCTTAATAGACCTCTAACAAGATAAAGTACAAAGGAAAATTATCATGCAAGTGATAACATATAAAATTAATCAAGCTTGGAAAAAATTATTCAAAGCAAGATATGAGTCTAAACCTTGAGCAAAAAATAGAATGATCCCTGAATGGTTGCACCCAAAATCAAACTGATGCATGGAGAATATAAATTATATAAATCTAAACAAATATATACAATTTGAATGTGACAGATACAATATCTACAGGACCTATAAATAAATGCGCACATATATCCTCCAATCCTTAGTTTCACCCAGACTGTGATATAAATAATGGCAATATGCTGAAAAATTTAAGTAAAATAAAATCAATTTATTGCCAAAATGTATATGCACACATTGTCAGTAACCACCAATTCTTTTATTTTTATTCATTTCTAAAACCATTGTTTAAATTATTTTTGATGGCTTCAAAGAAATAACTTTTATAAACTAAATTTTAACTATTTATAACTCTTTTTTACATACTTTTAAACAAACAAACGAGTTCTTTAAAAGAAAAATTGTTTTAACATCAAATTAAACTAAATTTTGATTATCTAAAACTCTCTTTGTTATTTAAAACGTTAGAGAAATATTCATGAAAATAAAATTGACTTTAATTTAAGTTTTAGTTTAACAATAATTGAATTCCCTATAATATTTGCCAATTGTTTAATAACATGTACATTTTATCACTCTTAAATATTCAGGTGCATCCTTTATATATATATATATATATATCATATATCATCAACCATTATCAATCCACTGCAGGATGAAGGTCTCTCCAAGTTTAATCCATCTTCTCCAATCTTTAGCTTCTCTTTTCCACAACACCCCTGCACATTTTCTTATTTCATCCATCCATCTCACATGTGGTCTCTTTCTGGGTCTTTTACAATCTCTTGGAATCCAGTTTAAAATTTCAATTGTCCATCTATTATCATTTCTTCTAGCAATATGTCCAGCCCAACTCCATTTCAATCTTTTAATTTTTTCAATAAGGTCAGTAACATCTATTTGGTGTCTTACCCATACATTGCGTTTTCGATCTCTTCTTGTTACTCCCAACATACATCTCTCCATACTCCTTTGAGTGGTCTGAAGTCTCTGTATTGCTCTTCTATTAAGTGTCCAAGTCTCAGATCCATAAGTAAGAACTGGTAAAACACATTTGTTAAAAACCATTCTTTTCAAAAACATAGGCATATTTCCTTTTAGTATCAAGTTATTTCTACCAAAAGCACTCCAACCAAGTTTAATTCTATGATTAATTTCCTCCATTATGTTTCCGTCTGTATTAATAATCTGACCTAGGTATTTGTAACTGTTAACTTCTTCTAATTCTTCATTATCAATCTTTATTTTCATATTTTGAGCAAATCGATTAAACATTACTTTAATCTTTTTAACATTTATCTTTAGTCCTACTTTTCTACTTTCATATGCTAACTCCTGCAACATTTCCTGCAGCTCTGAAGTATTATTTGCAAAAACAACTACATCATCTGCAAAATCTAAATGACTTAAATATTCTCCATTTACTTTCATTCCTTTAGTTTCCCATTTTAATCCACAAAATACTTCTTGCAGCACTGCTGTAAAAAGTTTTGGAGATATGGAGTCACCTTGCCTTACACCTTTCTCAATGTTGATTTTTCCACTATCATTATGTAATCTAATTGTTGCTGTTGCATTTTTATAAATATTCTTTAAAATATGACAATATCCTGGATCTATATCTTGATGATCCAATGCTTTAATCACTGAAGAAATGTGTATAGAATCGAATGCCTTTTCATAATCTACAAATCCAAAACATAATGACAACTCATATTCATTTGTCCTTTCTATGACTTCTCTCAATACCTGGATATGATCTATTGTACTAAAACCACTTTTAAATCCAGCTTGTTCTCTTGGTTGGTGGAAATCCCAAGTTCTCTCTAGACGAGTTGTAATTATCTTGGTAAAAATTTTATATAAAAGTGATAAAAGGCTGATAGGTCTGTAATTTCTAATATCTTCTTTATCACCTTTTTTAAATATTAATATTATTACTGCATTCTTCCAATCTTCCGGTACATCTTTATCATTTAGACATTTGGTATATAACTTTGCTAAAATTGTTTCTATTTCTTCACCTCCTTCTTTTAATATATCAATTATAATTCCATCATTTCCTGGAGCCTTTCCTTTCTTCATACATTTAATTGCATGTCTCACTTCTTCATTTAAAATTCTGGGCAATTCGGAAGATGTAATAGATATAGGAGGTACTTGTTCTTTATTACTATATAATTCTTGATAAAAATCTTCTACCAATTTCATGATGTCATCTCTCTTTTTAGTAATAATTCCATCTTTTTTTCTTATTGCAGATATAAATTTCCTACCAATACCAAAATGTTGTTTAACATTCTTGAGACTTTTATTTTCTTCTACAGCTTTCCTTGCTATTTCACAGTTATACTTATCAACTCTTTTCCGTACCATTTTACAAAATTCAAGATATTCAATTCTTTTTAATACATCATTTTTGTATATCTTCATATTCCTTCTTTTCTTGATAAATTCTCTAGTCTCAGTAGAAATTTTATAAGTCAATTGCTGCTTTTTTCTACCAGCTATCTTTGTTGCAGTTTTTAAAAGTGTATCAGTTATTTTCATATTAATTTCATTCAAATCTGAATCATGTTCAAAATCTCCTAACACTTGAAACCTATTTGTAAGTTCTAATTTAAATTCATTAGAATGTTTCTGAAGATTAGGAATATCAACTGTAAATATTATTTTTCTCAATAATTTTTGTCTCTCTAGTTTTATATTAACATGTAACTTACACCTTACTAATCGATGATCACTTCCTGTGTTAAATTTATTAAGAACATTACAATCTTGACATAAGTATTTCCTGTTAGTCAAAATATGATCCAATTCTGCTGTACCTTCATTTGGATGCTTCCATGTCCATTTCCTTTTAACATGTTTCTCAAAAAATGAATTCATAATATAAAGTTTTTCTTTTTCTGCAAACTCCACAAGTCTATGTCCTCTCTCATTTCTATTACCATAACCAAAATTACCTACAGCAATTTCATCTTTCATTTGTCTACCAATTCTAGCATTAAAGTCTCCCATAACAATTTTAAAATGTTGTTTACTCTGATCAAAAGCTTTTGGACATCCATATAAAAATATTCTACTACTTCATCACTATGAGAACTTGTTGGGGCATAAACCTGAATTATCTACATTTGGTATCTACTATTAAGTTGTATAACTAATCTTGCAACTCTGTCCAATACACCATCAATCGCCACAATATTATTCTTCCACTTTTTATTTATAATGAATCCTACTCCACTTGTATTTCCAATATGTGTGCCTTTATAATAGAGTATATGTCCACTTTTTAAATCAATTGTTTCTTCACCTTTTCTTCTAACTTCACAAAGTCCCATAATGTCCCATTTAATATAAGACAATTCTTCTTCTAATTCTTGCAATCTTCCTTCACTTGAAAGTGATCTGCAGTTGTAAGTACCTAAATAAAAAGTCATCATCAAATGGCAGCCTGGGTCCACAATCAGGGGATTCTTAGCACCCTCCGCCTTCAGCCACCAACCGCTGCCTTGGTTGGTGACTTTACAGCCTCCTGGGAATAAGGGCCATGCTTTATTTTTGTCTGTCATAATTGTATATATGTATTGGAAAAATATTTATCATTTACACAAACATTCATTCTGCCTTATCAGGCACTGAGAAGAAAGACCATGGTGTTTCTTGTTCTTAAACTCAGAGGTAAAAAGCCAATAAACTCACCACGCTGACTAATGCGTGTTGGTGAGCAGCCCATACATGTTCGTATACTATATGAATAATCACATAGTAATAACAGCTGCAACGACAAGAACCTATGGAGTGGACATTATGAATTTGCCCTGCTCGGTTCCTTTAAGGCCTCCAAGAGGAACCAAAGGGTGTCCTTTCAGTTAATAGCAAACTCCTTTCTGCAGCCTATATATATATATATATATATATATATTAAATACCAGTTAACTCCTTTCTGCATATATATATATATATATATATATATATATTAAATACCAGTTAACAGACCGACAATCCCAATATCAATAGCAATCAACAATTTCCAAACTGTTATCAATGCACTCTCCTTTTAACAATATATATAAATATCATTATTTACATATATTTATTGAAACATTATAAAACAGGCTATTTTATATTTACAGACTATCAAAATTTTATTGCCTTTGATTAATGTGATTTCTATAGTTATGCAAATGTATTTATCACTTCCATTTGATTAACAGTATGAAATACATTTATTATCTTTCAATAGTCTCTCATGTTATTGTTTTAAAATATATAATAATCATAAAGTGTTTTAAATTGTTTTATAAGCTGATTTTTATGCTAGTCACAAATTTTTGTATGAAAAAATACGTTTTTCACTGTTATTTTTACTACGAAATAAAGTGGTCGATCACATAAGTCAAACAAGTACTATATAGCTATAACTACCAAATCAAAATACAAATAACTAATAGGATTATGAACACAACATTACATTTTTAATATGTAAAATAAACTATCATTACATTTTATATATTGTGTGTGAGTGTGTGTGCTTTGAAAATTTCATATTTTGATGATTAAAATTTTATTTAACAAAGATTGTTATAGTTAGTTAAAAATATACTTAAATAATAAATTATTTATTTAAAAGATCAATTTAAAAAACTAAATAAATGAGGGAAAATTGAAATTTTGTAATTCATTTATTTTAAATAAAAATATTGCAATATTCTTATATATTATGTAGCTGGCCACCCTTGGACTGCACTTGTTCCCATATGCTAATATAACATAAATTATTATGTTTAACTTAATTAAATAATGATGACTGTTTTGTTGCGATTTACCTGCAGATACTTATTTTAATTATCTGCCATAAGAACAGAATTAGTTTGAATTGATCTATTCCTGTAATAGTATCTGACTAAGGAAGAACTCAATAAATATACAAACATCTATCCCATTTACTGTTTGTCTACTTAAAATATCATGGAGAAAAAACATTTTATCAATTAATAAAATAATCTAATCAGGGTGCTATAGATTCCTGAAAATATCAGCTACTTCTCCCTAACTTTGGTTTAACCGGACAGTATATTTATGGGCGTCATACTTTGCTGATTCCAAGTACCATTTCCAGTATTGAAAGTAAGAATTATACTGAGGAACATGACTGAGAGATTTTCTTGCTACGCATAATTAGGTGCCCAACCTTAGCTAACTCAATCACATTGTGGGTGGTGAATATACTGATGGAGATATGTTTATACTTGGAGCATATGGTATAGCAATAGATTTTGTTCAGTTAAATATTATTTATTTAGGGCTTATAATTCAATCAGCATTCCATTATGTTATATATTATATACCTCTGTCTGGCAGCACACATCTACTCACAATGATATATATTGTAACCTAGTGTTATTGACACTTGGTTTATTTGGCATTGTTTCCACAGGAAAACAATGCTATCCTTTTTTATAAAATAAAAAGATAAAATAATAATAATATTAAGTGATTAATAAAGTATGCTATTTACTCAAGGTAACGTGTTTTAAGCAAATAACTAATAAATTTAGTAATTTGATGTCATTTTGAAGAAGAGCATGAATAATTTAATTTAATTATTAACAATAAGAGCAATTTAATATAGTATAAAAGCACATATCATAAACAGTAATTGATTTTGGATGGGTAGAGGGGGAGAGTAGACAAGTATCTTATCATAACGCACAATAACTTCTGGTAATTTTTAAATTATTTTAGATAATAATGTATACAGAATTATACATCACTAATAAACATTGTTAATTAAATGTATTTATTATTTTTCATTATTTGTCAATTTACTTGGTAATCCATTTAAATTATACGGAAAAATATAATTGTAATAAGTTTTTTTTTTCCTTTCCTTTGTTTATGTATAATTAAATGATTATTTTTCTGTAAGAGGTCGCTAAAACAAGACCGCCAAAATTTGAAGAAAGTTTAGTCTGACATTAGTTTTACAAGGAGGAAGCAGTACTGAAATTCGGTAACAAATTTTTTATTATTTTTTTATTGCAGAAATAAATATAAGTCCAGTAAATTTTTCATAATATCATGAGTGGCTAATCCTATTTGATAAGATATTCTGTTTTCTGTGGCCATCTACCTATTTTAAAGCTTTTTATACGCAAAAATATACTATCGTATGCTAAAGTTCAAAATGACCGTATTAACTACAGTAATCACGGAAAGCGTCATTATATTTAAATTAAGCAATATAAGTAATTTCCAGGAAATAAACAATTATTTGTTAACTTTACCTTATTTAATAATCTTTTCATGGTATAAAAGAAAAATTATAATTAAAAGAAATATTATAATAGCCAAAGGAAGTTAACGAGAAACATTTCGCGATCTTTCTAAAAGAAATTGTCTGCTTTGAAAAATAATGTAAGCTCCCCACGTTAAAATATGTTTTATTCACTGAAAATTATCGAAAAATAATATTAATGATCAAGGATATTTACTTATGCACCTGTATATTTTTTAAAAAGAAAATATAAATTTTCTCAAGGCAAATATCAGAAAATTTGTATGTGTGCATTTTATGGAGAATTCATTATTAAAGAAAAATTATAATTCCTAGAGTAGGAATAAAAACTATAAACATTAGTGATTTAATTATAACCATAAAATAATATGTTATATTATACATCAATTGGAGTCGTTAAAACTTCATATCCACGTAAGTCAGCTGCAGTCCTTATAATAATAGTATTTTGGAAAAATCCGCGCATTATTTTATTCATAAGCCAGCTAGCTAAAAATGATACGTATCGCCAATAGTAAAAAGAAAAGAATTGTATATGTGATCATCAATCGTCAAATATTCGTCATGTTAAAATATGTTTGTTTTCTTGGATCCCAAAATTATATCAGTTAATTTAAGGAAGAATTAATATCCAACGCTGCTATGTTTTCTGTGCCTAATTTATTAATTGCACCAGAATGGAGGCAACTTTTATATAAATGAAATAATAAAATGTGTTTCTTATTTTAAATTTGCTTCGTGAACTACAAACAGATCAAGTTCTTCATCTAGATAAATTGCCCAACGAAAAAACATTTTTCTAGTGAGATAATAATCACTTGTTAAGTAATGATTTTTTTTACTAATTTGTAAAATTATGTGTATTTTTTTTTTATATCAACAGGTTAAAGGCTGTATAATCAAGTAATATTTAAAAGACCTTGTAATCATAAAGGTATGTTTTCATATACTTATTCTAGGTTAAATTTATATTTGACATGGAAATTTTTTTTTTATAAAATGTGTTTACTTATGATATGCATTATGGATATAAATTTATATGTTAGATGCGTAAAAGTAAAAAAATTTAGATACTTAATAGGTAAAATATCTAGTTAAAATTATCAGAAGTAATTAAAGAGAAGTGCTATACAAGATATTACTTATTTAAAGTTTGAAACAAATTTATACTATGTTAATTGATGAACTTATTCCCAATTATTCTGTATTAACGCATTCACTTGATTTAGTTCAAGATACAATAATACCAATTACTTGTTGAATTTTTCTTTGGCAAAGGCGAAAATTATTATGGTTAATTCTGTGTTATCCATTGATTTCAGATGTTAATCTAAATATACCCCGGAACATAAATTTAGTGTAATTAGTGTATTTGCTTGTCTTGCCCCGATATAGCATTGGTATATGCTTAAGATTTGCATAAGTAATAACTGTAATGTCTTTATTTTGTGGGATGGAAATTGATCTCCCCAAAAGCTTTATTTTCCATGAGGGGAATAGATAAATCTAGTATTCGGGTATGTTTATAACCCAAGTGATCGCTTCTCAGAGTTAGGACGATCAGTAATTTATATCGTATTTAGTGTATTTCATTCGTTAAAATCCCAGGAGAGGATTATATTTGGTGTGTGTTTCTATTATGCCCAAGTAAGAGGCAAGGACCCACCAAACTATTTTAATGTAGTAGTTAATTCTACAGACCTTCAGTGTTATTCCATATTCCTCATGAGAAAATAGAGATAATTCCACCATGGAAGGTGTTGAATATTGTGTTTTGTTTAGAAAGTTAGGGCAAGATAATGGGTATATTGGAGGTTAATTCCTCATGATCCATTTAGTAAAAATAGCGTGCTAGTATATATGATCAATGTCTGGATTGTGCAGCGGAATAGTGCTGGTAATTCACATGTAAGTCAATGGAGAGAGTAAGTTTAAAATTGCGTGATTTAGAAATTTTTGTTTGCCAATGGAGGATTCAAATACTAGGTTTAATTCGGGTTAATGATTAAGTAGCACTCACAATATAACTTATACTGAGGAATACAATGTGTATAACAACTTCAGTTGTTATTAAGGTAAATATTAAAAATAATAAGTGTAACTTCTGATAAATAACCCATAAATTATAATAAGTTATCTAAATAAAAAACTATCATTTAATTAAAAATATGATAATAAAAATCGTTTGTACGCATTGCCTAGAATCAGATTATTTTTATTTTAAAACAAATAGTTAGTTAATAAAGTTAAGCAGCCGTTCATATAAGATACACTAAATGGATGAGTTAATGTATCGATAATAATATTTATTTTATTATATTCAATTTGCATAAATGTAAAAAGAAGATGAAGAAGTAGTTCGAATCCAGGTCTAAGAGTATAGACGAATTAATGTTAGTTATATTTTGTTTTATCCATATGGGATCGAATAAATTGTATATGTTTGTTTATTATGTTAATCATAAAGGATAGTTTTGTTAACTGTAATAATAAATTATAATCTTGTTAAAATTTAATAATAAATTATAGTCTTGTTACAAGTTGTTTTGAGTCATTTTTCTTGTGTGCTAAATAAAAGTGTATTGGCATAATACTTGCAATACTTTCTTGAGTCCAAAATAATTTATGAAATCTTAAATTCAATACACCAGATAGACAATTGTAAGCAGATCAGAATATTTCATTATATTTTAATTCAATAAGAATTATTTATGGAATTGAAAACTTCAGACCAAGACATTTTATTTTATATGTGTGTAAAATCACTTTATTCCCAAACTAGTAGTTTTTTTTGGTTGCACATTGTTTCGTACAACTTTAAGTGAAGTGTCTAAGTAATAAATCTTAGTTAAATTATTGTGTTGTCATGGATAATGGAAGGACACAAAAGCACCCTTGTCTTTTCATCATTCCGACTGAGATTCTGGATAAAATGGCTGTATTATTCAAAATTATGCGTTGTTATTGAATATGGTTATCATCTCGTTAATTATTATAATAGTTGATATGTGGATGAAGACACCTGGAATTTAAATAAGGTAAATGTTTCCTATAGCCGACCAGAATGTCAGTCATATGCGACAACACAATACTGCCGAGCATTTTTCTTTAAAAATAACAGAGAACCCTGAGATTAGTGTCATTATTATTAAGTGCTCTTAAATTAAGAATTGATTCATTATGATCAATATTACAAGCGTGGCATGGCTAAAGAGATTGAAACGTCTAATTGTATAATAACAAAAATATTGAGATCATATTGGCAAATGAATGAATGTTTTGTTTTAGTCAATAATATTAACAATGACATAAAATCATCATCATCATTGTCGAATGGTACAAGTACTTACAGCTCAGAGAATGTGTTTTGGATAGAGAAAGAATGTTAGTTATTCTAAATTTTCCTTTTAAATTTATATTATTAATGATAATTTTTTTTAATTCTATCTCTGTCTGAACTGCATATCGCTGTAGCTGAATTATTATAACTAACCTAACGAAGAGCTATTGGGTAATAAATATAGGGTTTGCTAACCCGTCCTAAAGAGAAGCGTCCGAATCTTTAATAGAAGCGTTTAGGGCTTATTGAATTCGTTCATTTATTTGAATAGAAGTCTTACACTTTTTAATAGGTTAGAATATATATATATATATATATATATATATATATATATATAATTTGATGTCTGTACTTCTTCAAAGCAATATAGGTAATTATATAATTGAATATTTAGAAATACAATCAAATATATTTTAAAAATTTTTATCCACTTAGTAGCTCTTTCGACTTATATATATATATATATTGAATTAAATAGTTATTTTAATAAAATCAAATATTAAAATCATTATTTTTCAATCATTTATATATATATGTAATATTTATTAAGTTAATTAACATCACTAATCAAGATAAAAAACATAGAGATAGGTTTAGGTCAAGTCATATCATAGCAAATGCACATGAAGGAAATAAAATTAGAATTCAATTATACAAATATTAATTATTATGCTTTCAACAATAATCAAATACAAAATCATGAAATGAAATAGTAAATTACTGGAAGTCAATTCTACTAGAAAAGCTAAATCAAATAATTTACAAAGTAATTCTATCTTTTACAAATGTTTGAGTACCGAACCCATTGAAAAGATGGATCAATAGTTTGAACGAATTTTCGTTGTTTATAAAATCTTCCTTTACAGGGAACTATAATATCACTCACAAAAAGAATAAATAAATTACGTTTTAATATTAATAATAATAATTTCAAAAATAAGATTAGCTTTAATAAAGTAATTAGAGGAATTCTTAACAAGATCATTCTAAACTTGAATTTTAAATATGATAAATATTATCAAAAAACATTTATATATTCTAGTAAATTATTTTAAGAAGATTTCAAGTTATATAAAATACATCATGAGTAAAGAAAATGCTTTTATCTTAACATAAAGCAGTTTAATTACTTATTCGTTCTGAAATGCCTAAAGTATATACATATTTCATCTATATAATTAAAAATGCAATTTCAATGTATACCCAAATAATTTATGGAAGATGTCAACATCATGCAAGATGAATTTTTAGGAACAACAGAGTATACTGATTGTCTCACCAATGAGTGATGACCAGAAAATAAAAAACTTTATCCTTAATGAACATCACAAATTATGGAAACGAATAGGACAATACTATAAACTTTTAATATCATATCTTTGTGTATCATCATCCATAAATATCTCATTTTATTTTCTTTGCTTCTAAAATCTATTTACGTTGTGATAATCCACTGTGAAAATCATTAGATGAAAAAAAATGGAAAGATTGTTGGGTTAAATATTTTTTTATTTAATAAAATTTAGATTTTCCTTGTACAGTGACTTGACCAGAGTAATAGGTAAACTTAATATGACGGTAACATTTTATTGTTCTTCATATTAAATTTATTCACTTATGACAAGGCAGAATTTTTGTTTATTACTACTAACTTAATTAATTTATTAATATTTGTTTATTTATTATTTTTATAAATGATTAATATCCTTGGCTGAAAAGTCTTTTCTTTCAATGACAAGAACCACACATAAAGTGGGAGGGTCTTATAAAAATGGAATTTCCTCAAAAGGAATCGATATTATAAAAGTCTTTATTTATATTTATATTGTTTAAATCAAATTTAGCTAATTAGTAGTATTATAATTTTTGAAATTATAAAATTTCATTTATTGTTTTACAACCTATTAAATATTTTTTGTGTTATGATGCATATCGACTATAAGGATATGGAAAGATATCATTTTAAATTGTATATACTAATATAGTAGAAGTGTATCTCATGCACTCATAATTATAAATGTTGATATATATAAAGATAAGTTTAAATTATAGTCAGTTAATAAATATTGTTATTTTTTTCTTATTTTAAAAAAGTCTTTGATTTATTTAAATTATTTATTTTCATAATAAAATAAGATTAAATATACATATACTGACGTTTCAACTTGATCACACAAGTCATCTACTGAGTGACCAAGTCAAAACATCGGTATAACAATATTTAAATTTTTTTTTAGCACGGATGAACCCGCAAAATATGTCTTATATATATATAATACTAAATTAACATTATAATAACTTGGTTGAAAGTAATTTTGAGAATCTCTTGAAATTATATTAAATATTATTATTACTACAGGATATTGATGGAATCCCTGAAGAGAGTTAAGTGCAAAATTAAACCGGAGTTCAAATATTGAGCATAATGGAATAATCCAGAGATGTAAAGATTGGATGAACTGGTCTAAATTGTATTTAATATTTAGATATTAAATTATCTTATTTGAAATAGATACAATCATAGATTAAATTTTTATCACATCATTCATTTTATCCTAAATAAAGACCCTATATCTGACTATAGTTAGATATGTTTACCTTTATTCATTAAGGGAATGCAGACCATTATAATGTATATATATATATATTAATGCAATGGAAAGTAATTAATTAGACAATGAAAAACATAAATTCACTACTTTCAATGAATTTACATATACAATATCTTGAATAAGTAATAATCAATATATTTAGATGATAGGAGCATTAAATACAAATTTTACAGTAAAAATGCAGTATACATAAATGCAAATGTGCAGTATACATATATGCCATATGAGACATAAATGCAAATGTGCAGTATACATATATGCCATATGAGACATGAAATTACAATTTAATAAATAAATAATGTTTTACCTTGATTCCCAGGAATTTGTGTCACTAAGATACAAAAGTGTAAGCTTACTATGAATATGGCCACCTAAAGAATCTTTGATACAATTTATTTCTAGCTTTCTATAGGGTCAGTCATCAGTGCAAGTTTTCCTTCAGCTTGTATGAAGTTTTGACTAGATGTGGATTTTGGAAGTAGATGGATGGCAGGATTTGTAGCAACGTTATTTATGTTGGCTGTGAAACAAGAGCTGATCACATTTATAACCTTCTACCCCATAGTCATCATTTTTACATTTAAATACTTCTTATTCAGTCATATTTCTTTTTTCCTTTCTTGATTTTAAATATGACAAGCTAATAAAATCTCTATATTAGCAGTTATTATAATTGCCAAACTCCAACATTTATCCAGATGTTTACCGAATATGTTTCTAAAGAATATTTTTACCCTTGTTCATCATTAATTTATGAAGGGTTAACTGACCCTCTCCACTTTTTCTTTTTTTTCACTTTTTCTTTTGGAAGATTCCACTATCCTCCATATCTAGACATACATTTTTTTTTTAAAAAAATATTTTTAAACTTATATAAATTGTCTAGCTACTTATTAATTGCTTAGGAATCTTTCTTTGGATCCACTCTCTGATAACAAAAATATGTAAGATCTGTATCTTAATTTTTTATTTTTTACCCTTAAAAATCCAATTTTCTTTGTCAAGTTAATAAACATTAGACAAAAGAAATCTTTTAACACATTCGAACTAAATTCAATCTTCTCAGAATTTGGAAGGAAAAATCTCCAAAACCAACAAAAAATAATATTTCTACTTGGACATGTAAAACATCTTTTATATATATAAATCTTTTGACAGCAAATCTGTTCCTTATCAAAAAAGGAAATATAAAAGTTAAAATTATTCCTTCTAATTAGCTCTAGCACTTTATATAATATCAAAGAAAATATATATACATTCTTGCATTGCCCATTTGGCAATTTAACAATCTTATATATGTACATCTTAAGAAACAATATAACGAATAATAAATTACATGAACAACAATTTAAATAATATTTTGTATATAAATTCTTTATTATCTCTCTATGCTTCCATATTTAAGTGCATGTATATTTATAATTCCCCTTGTAACAGGTTTGAACTTGGTTTCTGTTACAATACTTCTCATTGGGATGTCTTCACAATAAGGTTACATATTTTGGAGGCTTGTAAGTAAACTTTTTTTGCCTTACTCATGATCTATTTTCTTTTTCCTTTTGTATAGTTTTCTTTTCTGGTGTGGGTTTCAATGACTGAGCATTATAAGACACTCATATCTTGTACAATGTCTAGCAAAAGAGTATTATCTGCTTCACATTGTACAATGGAAAAGGGCCTTCATATAGGTTAAAGAATTTATGACATAAATTTCCCTGGATCACTTACATACAGCATTAAGACCATGACTCTGTCACCTATTTTAAACTGATGGCATGTAATCATTAGCTTTTGGTTTTTTTGTCTCATTTTAATGAGAGTTTGATATGCACATATGTGATTGGCCTCATACCTGCAAAGTCATCATGACTAATTTCAGAATATGCTGACCTAAATTCAATTGCATTGAAGCAAACCCAGTTGATTAATTTATCAACCAATTAAGGTAATTGACAATCTGCATGATTTGCTTGGCCCAATTCCTGTAATTCATAGGAAGGCATATTCAAAACAAACAACCTAATTCATGCATCACTCTTTCACAAGGATTCAACTGAGGGTTACAGATAGTTGTGAATGTATGTTTTATCTTTTGTTTCTGAACCCATCTACACCATTCCCCTGATATAAATGGAGCAACATGGTTTGAGAGAAGGAAATTTGGATTTCTCACATTATGGAAATGCCTATTTTTTATACTTTTACTGTATTCTTTGCATTTTACTGTGATATTGAGTATGTGGCTAGGAACTTTGAAATCAGGTCATACACTACTATGAGACATTTTACTGAATGCAGGTTGAAGAACATAGCAGTCCTTAGCCATCATTTCAGATGGTTCTAACAGTATAATAGAGATCATTGGGATCACATAATTCTTATTAGCTGGTTTAGTCCTTTGAGATATCTCACATTTGTTTAATACAGCAACCAGTTTAGTATGCAAGTCTGGCCAATAAAACCATTTCTGAAGCAAATGTTTGGATTTTGGGATACTATAATGGCCATATAGTTTATGGACATGGCCACAATGTCATCTTTCATTTAACTGAGTAGGACTAGCTAGCATTCATCTCAGTTGTCTTATATCCAATACTCTAATATGGATGGATTCATCTGGTAACACACCATCTTATTTCCTATCCTTGATATAAATGTTGTCCTTTTCCTTCCAACCATTCAATTAGAATTTAAGTTGTTCATCTTCTGTTGGACAGGTGTTCCACTATCTTTTCCACCTTATTTACTCTTAAGTCTATGCTTGCAATGTATAAATTTTCATCATCTAAATGGCAAGGTGGGGAGAATGTGGGGTTATGACTAAGAATATCAACCACGATATTCTCAGACCCTTTGCAATATATATTTTGGAGAAATAAACTCTAGTAGACCAATTGATTGGTGGTCAATTAACAGTGGTTTATAACCTCCAAGCTTTTGTGGTCAGTACTTACAATCACTGAATTCCATCAGGAGCAGTCTAAACTTCTGGAAGACCCAAACAATCATTAAGGCCTTCTTTTCAACGGTGATATAATTAAGTTCAGGACTCCTTAGTAAATGACTTTTATAAGACACCAATTTTCTCATCATCATGGATCTGGGATAAGGTCAATCCCCGCTCAAACTCACTACAGTCTGTTTGCATTATGATTGGTTTTGTTAAATTAGGGAATGACAGCATAACCTGTTTCATAAATCCCATTTTAAACTCTCAAATGCTTGACCTTGCCCTTGGGTCTATTTGCATGGAACATTTTTTTTTCAATAATCTTACAAACAGTTTCATTTACTCTGCAAACATCTCATGATATCTATTGTAAAAATTTAACACTGACTCAGAATCATCAAATTTGTTTTTTGGATCTGGGTATGGGAAAATCCTTAATCACTAAATGTTTATCTGGATGAGACCTTAACCCTTGAATTCCAACATATAGCCCAAGAAAGTCACTTTATCTTTAAATAATGCATCTTTTCTTAAATTTACTTTAATTCCTTTTTTCCTGCATTTGTTTAGAAACATTTTTACATCCCAAAGGTACTACTCTATAGTAGATGATGCCATCAACATGTCACCTATGTACATCTAAGTCCTTCATTACATCCCAAAGATACTACTCTATAGTAGATGATGCCATCAACATGTCACCTATGTACATAATTATTAAATCCTTCATTTTATCTGACAACACCTGATCTTGGCATCTCAATAGCCTGGCCTTATTGTTTATCAAGACAAAATGCATTTTGTTAAATTGATATGAGTAACCTTCATATCTAAACATCATATATTGATAATTCTCATGATGTAATTTGATTTTCCAGTAGCTTGTGGTCAAATCACATGTTGAAAGTATTCCTTTCCTCAAAAATTTCCTAAACATTCATGCACAGGGAGAGAGATGTTACAATAAGCAACCTTTATTTTGAGTTGCCTGGTACCTAGATATAATTTGACAGTCACATCATTCTTCTTCACAACAACCAGAGGGTTACAGAATGGGGATGAATATTTAGAAATAACCTCCCATCCTATCATCTAATTTATTCATCCTTGTATTGATGAGGAACAGGGTATGACTAGAATTTAAAATGGTTGCCTTAGTTTAAATTGACGCATTGCTCAAATCCCTGGATTGCACATGCTATGTCAAATATATATATATATATATATATATATATAGCATTTGCTTAATTGCACATGCTATGTCATATATATATATATATATATATATATAGCATTTGCTTAATTGTGTATCCCCAGTTTCCAGTGTCATTTTAACCTCTTTAATATTTTCTCCTATGAGGCCACCTGTTTGCTTTTCTGTAACATGTAAGACCCCTCTATTGAACCACATATTAATGAGAAATTATAACTTAAGTGCTTCCTTTTCATATATGACCTGTTTGTTTCTGTAATCAATTATGCATTTATACTTTATATAAAAATCTGACCTTATTAAAACACCATGTATCTAACCCTTCAAGATTAGGAATATGTGTGAGAAAGGTTTTCCATTAATCTGTAGGTCTACCTATATTTGTCTGGGTTCTATCTTAGCTTTGTGATTATTCACTATCATTATCTGGATTGATTTTAGCAGAAGGATTTGTATGCAGGCTTGCTCATGCACTATCCAGGAATATAGTTCCTGTGATAGTACTAAAATCTGGCTGCTCATGTCTACTAGTGTTTTAACCCCTATCTGACCAAACATTATAAGGGTATTATGGCAAGTCTGTTTGTCATAACATAGAACCCAGTCTTCCCATGAAAACACCAAATTTTTTGTTTATTTGGGATGAGGTCTGGCTCATTCGACTTGTCTAGCTTTCTTATCTTTCCTGCCTCTTCTTTAATTTTTTGCAACTACATTTCACCCAATATGGATTTCCTAGCTGCCAACTATTACCTTTGTCCATTTATTTCTATTTGATGTAATATTTTTATCAGATTCTTTGGCTGATCTAACACTCCTTCTTCCTAGTATGACTTTTATTTCCCATAATAAATTTCTGCATACAATCCCCATGATCTTCCTTTCAGACAAATTTACACACTTTCAAATCAGCATGCCCACTTGCCATTCTGAGTAACTCAGCCATTACCAACATCTTCAAAAACAATTGTTCCATTAAATGAGATTTAATGCTTTCTTGCTGTTCCTTGGTCCAAAAGGTTTTGCTTAAGCCTGTTTTATATTCTTGAAATTATTCTGGTTAGGTAGCAGTGATTAATTCCATATCTGGGCATACTCCTGAAGGTGACTATATGCTATTATTATTTTACCCTCTTCTGACATCTTATGGTTAATAAAATATCTTGTTAGATTGTTAAAGTATTTCATTTGGTATCTCCCTTTTTTTGCCCTCTAAATATTTTTATTTTCACTATTTCCTTCTCATTTCCTTGTGTTGTTAAATATTCTTCTTGATATATCTGACCTCTTTTCTATTCATATTTTTTAAAAAAGTCACTGTTCATTAATTTAATTTATCTTTTTGATTTTATTTATTTACTTGGATAGACACATCCTGGACTCATATTTCCAATCGAAAAACTATAATGTCACCTGTAATTTTTGTCTCATTTTATTTCTCTAAACTACCATCATTTCAATATCTCTTTTACTTTCAACTTATTAATGCAATTTTATTTTTTAAACAAAAACAAACAACCTTTTTAATCATATTTTCTTATATCATTCTCCATTCTTCAGATCACCATCTTTGTCACTCCATTGGAGCCAGACACCCCAAGTAGCACATAGTCCCACATGTTAATATAACATACATTATGTTTAACTAAATTATATAGTGATGGCTGTTTATTTACCATTTAGTTGTAGATAACTAATTTAAAATTATATATCATTAAAACAGAATAGGCTTGGATTGATCTATTCCTATAATAGTATTTGACTAAAAAACAATTCAATAAATATACACCCATCTATCTAATTTATTTTACGACTATATATAGTATTACAGAGAGAAAAGATTTTATCAATTAATAAATCATGTAATCAGTTTGCCATATTTCCCTGATAATATCAGCCACTCCTCACTTACCTAGGTTTAACCAAACAATATATTTATGGGTATCAAACTTTGCCAATCTCATCATGGAAAGTAAGAATTATACTAAAAGTTATGAATGGAAGATTTTCTTGCCATGCATAATTAAGTGCCTGACCCTAGCTAGATCAACTACTGAATGGTTGGTGAATGCACCAATGGAGATATGTTTATACTCAGAGCATATGGTATAGCAATTGTCTTTGGCAATCATACTATTTATGTTGTACTCATTTCATTTAAGTAAAAATTAATTACAGCTTACTATTCAGCCAGCATTTCAGTGATTAATAAATTGTGACATATTATATATCCCCATCTGGCAGCGCATATCCACTCACAATCATATATATATATATATATATATATATATATATATATATATATTGAAGCAGTCAATCTTAGCTTAAGATTGAGCTTCATAGTTCCATCTACTAACCTGTATTCAAACCCTATATCCCATTCTGCTCCTTTTGTCATATATATATATATATATATTATGTATATATTTGAGATGCACGCCTAAATTATAAAATTTTAGCGTTTCAATAACATTTTTAAAATTATTATTAATTCTTTTTTTTATTAATTATTAGTTCTTTTTTTATTAAAGTACATAGGTGTGGCTCAAATATATATATATATATATATATATATATATATATATATATATATATATATAGGAGCAAAAACTTACTAACAAAATATTGATTTTTTAAAGTATTTTATTATATATCATATTTTAAAAACTTTTTCTTTTTAAAGTACTTTTTTTCCTATTAAACTGTATTTTATAAAATCCAATATGGAAGATGAACTGTTAATTGCCCAAAAATAATTAAAGGGTTGGAAACACTATTGTTTTAATCTGGGGAAGGTATTTTTAATTAAAGTTTTTACTTAAAATGGGTTTAAGATTAAAGATTTTCTTTTGTTATAAACATTCTTTCAAATCTATTTCTAAACTGGAAATAGATTTGAATTTATTTTTGGATGTTATCTAACAGTTACATCTTTCAAAAACAATAAATTATGTAATTAAAAGCATTCCAGAAATACCTGAGCAGAATATAAAATGGCCGGTTTTTAAATTACCAACAGAGAGATCAGCTACTAGTGAGAGAGATTACCTACTATTGAGAGAACTGTATTGTTAACATATTACATGTTGCTTGAAACTTAAAATGATGTAGTAGTAAGTCCACCACCCTTCTCGGCCCTGTTGGGTCATCATCTCCTGTGGCCATACCATTCTCTGCCCAAAAGTGAAATAAAAACCTGACCTAAGAACTTTAGTATGCTAATAGAAGCTTGCTGCCACCAAATAACTTGCATTTCAATTGCCGTGCATATGCCATACTAAATTGGACTCTTAAAATTGCAAGGTAACTTTTCAAATCATCACCTCAAACTAAATCTAGCCTAACTCATCTATCAAGATTTCTCCTAATGTATTATTTAACTTTATTTCTAATATATAATATGTAAATTGCTCTCAAATAATTTTTATTAATTTAATTTTCTCTCATATGCTCTCACTTTCTTTAATTTTGGTGCAGTCATTTAGTTATAGTTATTTATTATTTGATTTTATATGTCTATTTTAGTTATTAATATGCCAATCTCATGCAATCTGACAAGTTGAATTTCTAAAATCTTTTCTTTCTTTTTAAGTAAACCTCCATGAATTAACATTCCCTTACAATATAATGCATTATTAATTAATACGCTCACCAGATTGTTTTACGAGCCAACATTTTACTTATGTTTTTATATAAAAAAATTTATTTTTTAACTCTGGATTCTCTACCTGGGGTGAATCCAGAACTTAGGCTAATTAATACTCTGAAACTTATTTATTTTATAAATGCTATTTATTCAATTCAGAAAGGGTGACTTATTAATTGTTTTCTATATATAACTGCTAGTTTTTATTTTATTGTTCCATACTCTTAAAATATCAAATGCAGTCTTTAAATATTCCAGTTATTATAAAATCAACGAAGGTGAGATTGATTTATTTTAAATAGCAGAAAAGGAGGGGGTCAAATCTTAACATATATTTTATTAATTTGAAATCTAAATCTCTCTATATATATTCTAGTGGCATAGCATATTATTTGTCTAAATTATAGCCTTCAAATAAGGGTCATTTATTTTAAAGCAGTAAACTTATTCAATGTTGTTAGTGACCTTTATCATTACTGCATTATTGACATTTGGCCTATCTTTGTGTGTGTGTGTATATATATATATTGAAACAGGGCTGAGTTTGATCCCCGTTTCAAAAAGTAAGCTTGCCTATATATCAATATAGCCCGATTAATTAAATTTATTTCTTTTTCATATTTATATTTTTTTTTGTATATAAATTTATAATTCTAAATAGGGATTTAAAAAGGTTAAAATAAACAGAAGAAGGGGGGGGGTATTTGTGCTCATTTGTTTTTTTGAAAATGCATGTATATATTTTGCTGGATAGAATTAAAAAAAAGTATAAATGCAGTTATGGAAATATACTTTATTTTTCAAGATGGAAACTTTTCAATTTCATTTTTGTAAAAGTTAAATGGAAAAAAGATATCAAAAATAACTTGATCGATATCTAAGGAATTTAATTAGTGAGATTTAAGTTTAGATCCAAAAGAATTTCGATGAAAACAAAAGAAGAACAAAATTAGATTTGGAGGTGCAAAAAGTTTTTGTTCAAAAAGAATCGGATTTTTTGAGCGGCAGAACTTGCTAAAAAGATTCATTCTATTGCAGATTTTTGTAAGGAGTGCTGTGAGAGAGATTTGTGGAGAGAAATGGAGGGTAGAATGGTGGGCAAGCTGGCTTAAGAAAGCGTAAGCATGCCAGGGCTTTTACAATCCTGCCGCCGAAGGCACTGAAGTTCCTGCCATGTATGCAAATATTGTAAATGGAAACCAGTCATTCCAACACCAAGATCAAGCTCCAACAATAGTAGCAGGTTGAAAACCAATAAAACAGATCGAACTGCTGAAATCACCTATGTCGAATGCAATACACATTGGAAAGAGATATTTTAACTTTAGTTTTCCACGAGGAAGAAAGAAAAAGGTAAATGTGCACATTTATCACCCATATTCGTATAATAATTCAAATGATAGTGTGTTTTTAACTACACATAATAAACTGTCCGCATGAACATTATTTATTAACTCTTCTGAACTTTAAAATTGATTTCTTTTTTATTATTATTGTGGATCCAGATGAATCAGACATTGTTTTCATGTTTATTTTCATTTTTTATTGCATTTTATACAGATCTATGCAGTGTATGAGTATGCATACATTTCTCACCATTTTGAGCACAAAAACAAAAAGGGTCATAGAAATTAAAAGCTATAGGATTAAAGTAAAATGAAACTTACATATATGTGTGTTATTTCTTTAATTTTGAGTTAGGTAGATTATTAGATTTAAAAATTAATGTAATGGCTTGGATTGAAGAGTGTCTTGTATAATATAATCCCCCGTATATTCCCATGATTAAATAATCAGCCGCCCTGAGAAGAGCTAGTCAATGGCACTTCCATGTTGTATTCCTGCTCTCCCAGCATAATTCTTATAGTAATATAGGATTGGCACTTGAGGTCATAAATTGATGCTCATAAATATGCTGGGTGATAAATGGAATAATTTTAGAAATACTTTTAAGAATAAATATTTTTTTTAAACATGCGCATATACGTGTATTGTTATATGCATACACACAATCTACAAATGGTTTTATATATGCGTAAGATATATACGGAAAATGTACATCACATTACAATATATATATATATAATGTGCTTCTAATCTTCTAATCTCGTGTTTGCAACAAGTTCAAACCCATAGATTTATTTCTCAAGTCTTGTTCTGAGGATAGTTGACCTTTCCAGAACTATTTATTTCATATAAAAAGGCCTCTGGTGGTGATTCCCATAAGTCTGGCACACGCTATGCCTATCCACTTTCTTTGTTAAAAAAGGGCCTGCACATTGGCTGATGTCCACAGCATGCCTATCCACTTTGTCTTTCATCCAGAAGCATGACTTTTCCTGTTATTTCTTGGTTATTATGTCAGCACTGCAAACTTCTTCGTATTATTATTTCTTTTGCTTCATGACCCAGTTTTAATGCTCTAAAATTACAATTGTGCTCTGCTTGAAATATATATAAATGCCAACTACTACTAGTTTTATTAATTAAATTTATTTCAATCTTATACAATCCTACCGTCATAACTTATTTCTGTTTTTAAGAATATCTATATGCCTTGGGGAAAATAAAGCTTTCTTCTTATCAGTGCTAATTAACAGAATTTTCATCAAGTATTTTTGTCATATAATCAAATATGTTTTCAAATGTATTTTATTTATTTTCACGACTGTAATGGTGTGAAAATGATTTATATTATATCTGTAATGAATCTTGGAACGCTCCCCTAAATAATGTTAGTCACCACATTTCAGAACCGTATATAAAAGCATTAATAGCAATTTTATGTAAATTCTTTCTAATAATCAATTGGCATCTTAATATTGGACCCACCAAAGATGTGTGCTTATTTATAATATATTATTTGCTAATAAAGAGCATATGAGAAATAATAGTGTGAATGACAATATATAATTATCTATCGTTTGGTAGACCACTTGCTCATTCACGCACACACTAATGTACACAATTAAGTCATAATGTATAATAATTTGTCATTATATTAAACTATATTTTTATTATCTAAACTTATTTGAGTAGTTCGAATTCCCTTTCCTCCACTTCCAAAAGTACAGCCATGCTTATATATATGTTAGTTTAGCTATAGTTAATAGATGTCTCACTGTCTTTTCATGCTTTGCTAGTGGGCTGGATTAAAATTAATTCTCATGTGCCATCACTATTATGTTATTGATTAGGTGTTGGATCTGGGGCTTAGTGAGTCGGTTCAAATTCAGGCTGGTCCCTGACCTAAATCTTGGGCTTGACTGGATTTGAAGTACATTTTGTGAGTTCCAGCTCATGTTAGATGGATAAACATGTTTTGACCTGTACAATATATATATATATATATATGTACATATATATATATATATATATATAGGTATATATATATATATATATATATATATATATATTGTGACCTTCCAGGTTGGCACCAGGAAGAAATGTGGTAGGTTCACATTATACCAATAGTGACCAGAGACAACTATTAGAAAAAAAATGAATTGTGATATAATTTAGTATTTTAAATTTAGTTAAAAATTATAAAGATCTTAGTTGGGGCATACTAGTCATTAAGATTTTATTTTATGTGTGTCAGGTAGTGGAAGAGGAAGATGGTCAATATGAGGGATTATTAGTATGAGAGCTAAATTAGTAGGAACATTTGTCTGTAAGGCCATAACAGGTGTTTGTTCATTGGTTTTGTAATTCACTGTCTACTCCCATCCAAGATTTAACTTGTATGTGTGGGTGTATGTCTATTTTACATCATCTCACACTTCATTTATATTTTGCATTATTACTTATAATATCCAATTTGTAATAGCAGAATTCATGTGCCACAGAGGACAGATACACACATATACCATTAATTAATATGATTTAGTTTTATTTATTATTTGCCAATTATTTGTTACATGAAATCTTACATTTAAAATTGTAAAAGTTATTTATTTATTTGTTAGTAGTTCGCATTTGTAAATTTAATATTTTTTTTTCTTTCCAATATTCTGTTACTAACTTTTTTTTCAAGCGAGAAAATTCTTGCATATTTCTAAGCACATTACAAAAAAAAGAGTCATGGCTCGGTTTTCTTTATAGGAGATTCCAAGTAGAAAATGGAGAAAAGTGAGAAGAAAGACAGAATAGTTATGGAAATTGGAATAATTTCTAAAAAAAATAAGAAATAAGTGAACTAAATATTGTGAAAATTCTTTACTATTCCTTTATGGATAAATTTCTCTCATACTACTCAGAATAGGATTATACATGGAAGACTAAATTCTAAAAAGTAGCCAGCTCTGGTTTTTATCAGCTAATAGTTTAGATTTACTTTGTTCAAAAATGCATGGATATTATATAAAATTGTTAATTATAATTTACTATAATGTTTTATAATGAATAAATGATGTTGGAATTGTATAAATTACTAATAATGAAGTTAACTAGAAAAAGTGTGCTGAATTCTTTAATGAAATGCTTTATGGAGTCTCAGTTAGTAAATTTTCTGTTCTTGCTATGCAAAATAAAATTTAAATGAAAAATTTGTCTATTCTAACCCTATACATTAATAGGATAGTATGAAAAAAAATGAATTGGATAAACAACAACAAATATTATTAACATATCAAACTTCACACTAAGATTAGTTTACAATTGGAAAATTATGCTTGTGAAACACTCACACTCATTAATCTCTTATTAATTATTGTGTCTTTCAGGGTATGGAATTAAACTGCGATCATTATAAGTACCTCTAAATCTTGCTCTATTACTCTTTATCTCTCTTCTTCTGATAACTTTCTCTCTAAGAGATTTCATTTCCACTTTCTTGGGTTTAACCCCAGCCTTTTCACTAGTTTTTATTTTATTCTTAACTTTCTTAAGATGATCCACATCAACTAAGTCTCCTTTGGCTCTTTTAAGTTTAATCTTAGCCTTTCCTAAATCTCTTTCTGGACAAATAGTTTTCTTGAAAAAATTTACACCAAATTTATTCATAATTTTAATTTTACACTTGACCTTAATCTTACCAATTTTTCTAGCATGAATAACACCTTTTATCATATGCTCTATATTAGATATTATATGTATAATACCCCCATATAGTACATTTCAGCGAATATTTATCTTCATGTTATGATCTAAGTAATTAAAAACACATTCAGAAATTATATTTCTACCCCTATCTTTGAATTTATTGCCTGAAATATCATTAACTTTTAATAATTTATTTTTCAAAATTTTTGGACACTTCATGCCTAAAGAAATTATTTCTACTTTCAATGATTCACTGATCTCTTCATTTTCACCAAGATTTTCCTTGAAATTTTCAAGTATATCTATAATCTTACTTCTGTCTAATTCTGGTTTTTGGTCAACTATTTCTCTGAGTTTTTCATATGCCTTTAATTCTTCCTTGGCTAAACTGCTATTCTTACTAACTGTTTTAACAGTCTGCTGGTTTTCTTCCTTAAACTGCACTATTGAATCATCGTCAGATGTTTTAACATTCTATAGTGGATCCTTAACACTTGTTTCTAACAATTCTGGTTTGATTCCCTGACATTTAATATTCTCTTGCATTTCTTGTTTCATTTCTGGCACTTCTAACTTTATTTCTAACTTCACTTCTAAGTTCACTTCTGACATTTCTGACTTTGTTTTAGCCATTGTCTCCTCTGACTTCTCTTGACTCAATTTTATTTCTGACTTTAGCTCTGCTTGATGTAACCTCATTTTCGATGTTAGTCCTGCATAAAATGACCTTATTTCTGACTTTAGTTCTGCTTGACCTGATTCTAGTTTTAATATCATTTCTGACTTTAGTCCTGACTTTAGTTCTGCCATCCTCAACTCTGACTTTGCTTGATCTGATTTTAGTTCTGCTATCCTCTCCTCTAGTTTTGTAAAAAGCTATTTGACTCACATTGGCATGCCATCATCTGTGTCTTTAGGGAGAGTACCTCTCATCCTGTTAGATTCTTTATGGAACATATCCATGGTTTCATTTCTTTATTCAAGGTCAAGGGACAATGCAACCATGTCTGGGGGTGGTATCTCTTGGGTCCCACCCAAACTATCATATAAATTAAATTCTTCCATTATATACAGTCCTTTAAAATTTATTAATATACTACTCAAAGAAAATAAGGTCCACCAGCCCCAACTTCCACCAAACCAACAATCCAAACTCACCATCATCATTCAAAACTACACAGAATTTCTACAATTTGTTCAATTTTATTTCCCCCCATATACGTTCGATTTCCACCCACACAAAAAAGAAAATATTAAATTTTTAATCAGATAACACTGATCCAAACATAGCTGGGATTATCAACTAGATTTTGCATGATCCCTTATGTTTGTATTACAAATCACATCAATTTAAATTATTAGTAGAGATAAAATCATTCAAATATATTCATTTGTCTTTATGCTGTGCTGGGTGCATTCAAATATTATAAACAGCATCCACAGCATTATGCCAATTTCATTCATAAAGTTTCAAACAATGACAATGCCTAAACAAGTATTGCCATCTCTGCAACCAGATAGTTACAATTGCTTATAGCTTTCACACTAACCAATCAAGTTTCACCACAGTTGTTTGTGCTAAAACATAATCCATGTGGTGACTAATCATCAATCAAGCTTAACATACTGGGGATCCAAACTACTATAACAATCAACCAATCATCAATCCATCAAGTCCAGTACATTGCATGCCAAAATCAATTCTATCATGAACCAACCATTAACTAATCAAGCCACCATGTTGCATGCCATTCACCCACCCTATAACCTCTGCTCTCTTCACCTATATCATTTTATGTACAAATAGATGCCCAGGTGCCAATTCTATATGAGATAGAATAAATTTATAATTGAAATTGCATTTCTACTTATTGATAAGACTCTTATGTTACTACTACTCTATGGCTTAGCTCAGTTGGGTGGTTATAGGGTATGGTGGTTATATAGGATGCAAATGGGGATGATAGAAGCATTCATAAATAAAAATTATATAATGTTGGTTTAACTATATTATAAGCATCTATTAATTATTAAGTGTGAAATTGATAATCATTACAATAAATGAAGTATAGACAATGATGAGGATCGGGTACCTTTTGCCTCACATCATTACTTATTCTAAGCAAGGTAAAAGCATATTTTGGTGCTGCAATGTTAAGATCTGTTAAATCTGTACTGTTTGAATAAATGGCACATACTGGCAAATTAATAAATTTTATAGTCATATTATGTTGAGCATATGTGTGTGTGAAAATGGTCAATCAAACGCATATGATAAAACAGTTCAGAGGGGATCTTATTTTAACAAAACATTTATTACAAGAAAACATTATTTTACAACACATTGATGATGATTTTAACATTATCTTTACATTAGACACAGACTTGATTAAACAACATTAAAATATACAATTTTGTACACTTAATATTTGAAGACACTTCCTCCTATTTATTATCTTATTTATATTTATCACTCTATTTGCTCATTTACCAACAATAAACAATAAAAGAAAATTACACATTTACAATCCAATGTTAATATATCTATTCTCACTTGTGCTCTTAATAAGTTAAGACAAACAGTACCAAAAATCAACTGATGCTATAAAATTATTTCTGAATATCTGTAGGTTAATACTTGCTATATAAATTCAAGTGACAGTTTTATTATTTTTCTTTCATTAGATAAAGTAAAATTTCATATGCCTACAAATGCAATCTATAATATGAAACTTAATACTGACTTTATCAAATTAGCTTTGAATAAGATAATTTCTATAATATACTATTATGCTCATATTTGGAAGATGAATTAATAATGATAATAATGAAATAATGACAATATATACCATAATCTGTCAAGTTACTCAGAATTCACAATTCTAATGATGGTTTCTTTCTATATCTCTAATTTAATCATATTTCCGAATGTGTGCGCATTTATAAGATTAAAAACACAAAGCATTTATTAATTATATCTATATAGGAATACGGATGGTGAAGCAAGCTAATCTTTAGATTAATAATCTTATTTCAAGCATTTTATAAAAATCCATAAAACGTTTATGTGCTATAACCAACATATATTGTCTGATGATAACTACGCCCGAATGAAGAAGAAGAGTGGAGTAACAATAAATAAACATTCACATATACATGCATGAGGAGGGTTAACTAAAATCTCCAAATTCAAACTAATTCTTCAATAAACATCCACCAACCCACAAATGTTGTGGAACTTAGCCGATTAATCATCAATAAATGGGGCATTTGCCACATAATTTAAGAACTACAATTAACTCATATGCTATCAGACCCAAAATACACTACCCGTCATGATTTAACAAGTAAGTAATCAAAGAGAGAATTACTTAATCCGCATAATAATATCATCCCTTCTATCACTTCCTCATCCAAATGTATTCAATGCATTTCATATATAAACGAATCTGTAAGCAGACAAACTGCTATAATCAACATATATTGTCTGACGATAACTATGCCCGAATGAAGAAGGAGAGGAGAGTAATAATAAATAAACATTCACATATACGTGCATGAGGGTTAACCAAAATCTCCAAATTCAAACTTAACTCATTAATATAATTTCTACTAAGTTTTAGGACACAAAGGTTACGGAACTTAGCCGACTTATCATCAGGAAATGGGGCATATGTCACGTCATTGAGGAAATACAAATATCTCAGCATATATTATTAAACCAGAATATCTACCACCACCCATGGCTCAACAAATAAGTAACCAAGGAGAGAATTACTCAATCCACATATTAAAATCATCCTTTCTACCACTTCCTCATCCAAATGTATTCAACGCATTTCATATATAAACGAATCTGTAAGCATACAAACTCTTAATTCTTCATATTCCTTTAACACACAGCACCAAAACGAAACTGATAGAAAAACAAAATACAAATTTGGTAAATAGTTTACAACCGTGCACACACATGCAAACATACGATAATATAGAAAATGATTTCTAAATCATTTGAAACAATAAAATGTCATATTAACAATAATTAAATCTACACGAATCTATTACTTGTGAGAATTATGAATATTGAATTCCAACTTAAAGTCACTATGGTAAAGTACGTTTAACTATTCTGCATACTGGCATAAATATCTCCATGCATCTATCTATTATTATTAACTATGGTATAATATTAAAGTATTTAATTTGAACTAATAACATGAGCACGAAGATATCCTTTTTTTTTTAACATAATACCAAAAAAAAAAATATTACCGACTTGGTACCTTTATACCAAGATCTTTGAGACGTTCTCGTGGAGATTAGGCATATAAATAAATAACAATAATAATAGGTTACATTAAGCATAAAAAATCTACCTGTCCATAATAGGCAATAGGAAAAAATACATGTCAACATTTAATCATTAAAATATTTTTTTTTTTAGTTCAGACTTGAAAGTTTAAATGGAAATATACGCGCGTAGCTCATGATGTTCATGGCGAATTGAAAACATTAAAAATATACAAACATTGCTCCTGCAGGCTGAAGTAAAATTTGACAAAAGCTGCAATAATTTCCAATGTTCTTATAATTTCTAATAGATATCATATAAAACCTTTGTGCATATTGTAATCAATCACTTATTGATCAGACTAAACAAAATACCTGACTCGGTAAGATTATCTGAAAGAAAAATTTACGACTTTACTCCGTTTGGAGTTGCTAGCATTCAGTAAAAGTTTCACAACATTTAAATCCAAGGTTATTTGGTTTATCCATGCTTCTATAAACTGCTTATAGTTAATCATTAAACATTATTGAGTCACACCTTCTATCACTCATTTTTATAGGTGCCAATGGTAATGTTATTTGGTATATAAGACTATCCTATTAATGTATAGGGTTAGAATAGACAAATTTTTCATTTAAATTTTATTTTGCATAGCAAGAACAGAAAATTTATTAACTGAGACTCCATAAAGCATTTCATTAAAGAATTCAGCACACTTTTTCTAGTTAACTTCATTGTTTGTAGTTATACAATTCTGACATCATTTATTCATTATAAAACATTATAGTAAATTATAATTAACAATTTTATATAATATCCATGCATTTTTGAACAAAGTAAATCTAAATTATTAGCTGATAAAAGCCAGAGCTGGCTACCTTTTAGAATTTAGCCTTCCATGTACAATCCTATTCTGAGTAGTATGAAAGAATTTTATCCATAAAGGAATAGTAGAGAATTTTCACAATATTTAGTTCACTTAATTTCTTATTTTTTTAGAAATTATTCCAATTTCCATAACTATTCTGTCTTTCTTCTCACTTTTCTCCGTTTTCTACTTGGAATCTCCTATAAACAAAACCGAGCCACACCTCTTTTTTTTTGTAATGAGCTTAGCAATATGCAAGAATTTTCTTGCTTAAAAAAAAAAATTTTAATAACAGAATATTGGGAAGAAAAAAAAATTAAATATTAAATTTACAAATGTTAACTAATAACAAATAAATAAATAACTTTTGCAATTTTAAATGTAAGATTTCATGCAACAAATAATTGGCAAATAATAAATAAAATTTAAAAAAATCATATTAATTAATGGTATATGTGTGTATCTGTCCTCTGTGGCACATGAATTCTGCTATTACAAATTGGATATTATAAGTAATAATGCAAAATATGAATGAAGTGTGAGATGATGTAAAATAGACATACACCCACACATACAAGTTAAATCTTGGATGGGAGTAGACAGTGAGTTAGAAAACCAATGAACAAACACCTGTTATGGCCTTACAGACAAATGTTCCTACTAATTTAGCTCTCATACTAATAATCCCTGATATTGTCCATCTTCTTTTTCCACTACCTGACACACATAAAATAAAATCGTAATGACTAGTATACCCCAACTAAGATCTTGATAATTTTTAACTAAATTTAAAATACTAAATTATATCACAATTCATTTTTTTCTAATAGTTGTCTCTTGTCCCTATTGGTACAATGTGAACCTCCCACATTTCTTCCTGGTTCCAACCTGGAAGGTCACAATATATATATATATATATATATATATATTGTGATTGCGGATTATATATATATATATATATATATATATATATATATATAATGCAATGGAAAGTAATTAGTTAGACAAAGAAAAAATAAATTTCACTACTTTCATGAGATTATATATACAATATCTTTAATATTAATTAGCATATTTAAAGATTATGAGCACTAAATACAATTTTACAGTAAATGATATATGAAATTACAAGTTAATAAATATATAATGTTTTACTTAAGTTCCTGTGAACATGTGTGACTAATATATGTAAATATAAGCTATGAATATGACCCTCTATGTTGTATTTGATACAATGTATTTATTTCCAGCTTTCTGAAGGGTCAGTTGGCAAGATAATTTTTTTCAGCTTGCAGGAAGTTTTGAACAGATGCAAATTTCTAGGGGCAGATGGATGGCAGGATTTGTAGCATGGTTGCATATGTGGGCTGTGTGGCAAAAGCTGGGCATGTTTATAACCTATTATAAACCCTATAGTCATCATGTTTACATTTAAATACTTATTCAATCACATTTGTTTTTTATTTCTCAGTTTTGAATATGACAAGCCAATGAAATCTCTATTTATATTAGCAATTATTATAATTGCCAAACTCCAACATTTATCCAAATGTTATCCAATATTTCTCTAAAGAAGATTTTTACCCTTGTTTAGCGTTCCATTACCAAGGGTTAGCTTCCCCCTCCTTTTGTTCTTTTCTTTTTATCTTTTCTTCTCGAATAAGCCACCAGCGTCCATATCTGGCCACTAATTATATTTTCTTTTTTTAAAAGAAAAATATTTAATTTTTAATCTTACATAAAATCTCCAGCTATTTATTAATTGCTTAGGAATCTTTCTTGGGATACATTCCCTGATAACAAAAATATGTATGAACCCTCTCTCTCTTAATTTTCCACTCTTCCAAATGTGACTTTCTTTGTCAAGTTATAAAAATTGGATAAAAGAAACATTTTTACAGATTCGAGTTAAATGCGATCTTACTTAGAATTTGGAAGACAAAACCACCAAAACAAACAAAAAAATACCATTAAATATATATATATTTCTACTTGGACATGTAGAACAACTTATACATATATATATATATATACTTAAAAGGATAGAACAACTATATACATATATATATATATATACTTAAAAGGATACAAAAACTATAAAGATAGTTGAAAGCGCTTCTAAGTGACGGTTATAGATATATTTTTATAAACTTTTAAGTAATGTTTTCTAATATTTATTTATAAATTTACGTATATTATTTTGAAGAAATACAGACATCGATTTGTAATATTAATAATATATATATATATTGTAATGGATGTTTAAGACACCATTACAAAAATTATAGTTTTATAGAGGTGAAGAAAAATAAAATAAATTTTTATATAAGATTTCGTTTGTAAAACTTGATTAAAAGTTTTTTTTTTTAATGCTTGTACAAATATATATGTATGTGCGTGGGAATTATATTTTAATACCACAGTTATATTTGGTTTTTAATTTTGATTTAAAAAAGAAAACTAAGATTACTTTTTTTTTTAAATTTATGTAAAAGTAAAGTGTACAAATAGATTGCTTTACAGATTTGGGATTTATATTGATAAGAATAATTAAAAAAGAAAAAAACAAAAAGAAAAGAATTTTTCATTAGTTAGTTCCTAGATCTGTAAAGGGCAATTTATTTCGTTAATTAGATAACTATTGTTATCTAGATAGAGAATTTTTAAATTTTAATTAAAAAGAAAATGTTTGGTAATTGGTTTAAGAGATATGATTCAGATATAACAGGCTGAATCAGGCCATTGGATTATCTTTGACTAGCTTTCAATACTTGCATCAGCTAGTATACTTGCATCAGCGCAAAGAGACAGACACCAACTCTGACAGGAGAATTGCACCAAACTCTGAGACACTTCCACCAACTCAGAGAGATACTTGCACAAACTATTCCTGCATATTCTGAAAGCTGATCCGATAATTATTCTATCTAGAATGAACATTAAACCTACAAAAGAATATTTTCTTTACCATGATGTGCTAAGCTTCTCGCCAGGACAGGCTCGGATGTCCTGTGTCTCCATTAACTGCCTATAATGCCATAAGAACCGGCTCCAAAGAAACCACTAACCAACTCATCCAAGCCTACCATCAGTGAATCCAGAGCAATGGACTATACTTAAGAAGTCTAGTGCACTAGCATTTAAATAAATTATAAAGGTACCTTACAGTTTTGCAATTTAAATAATGTTGTCTTATATGTGTTTTCTTTTTTTTTTAAAAAAAAAAATATAAATGTTTTTCAAGTTGTATCTTATGTAATTCGATTTCTGTGTACTTGATTTTTTCTTTCTTTTTTTAACGAGTGCTAGTTTCAAACCTATTACTGTCCGCATTCCTTTTATTATAGAAAGCAGTCTGGATATTACAGACTATTTTAATTGACTTCTGGCTTGTGACCCATTTTATTATTAGTTCTACTTATGTCGTGAAACTTTAATTATTTATGATAGACGATTATGAAATGTAAGTTTTTAGTTTTATTTCTTCAAGCTTCCAATTCGTTTATTAGGGGCACGTACGATCGTTTTAACCCTCTCAATAGGTAGATCATGAGCTCCTAGCCTGTCTCACTCAGAGGGGGGTCAATTGATTGAAAGTAATAACTTCCAACACTCTTTTTATTATTATTAGTGTTTTGGAAGCTACCTTGCATTTCTTCGGTTTCAACATAAGCTTACATAAATCTCAAATATGGAGATTCAGCCTTTTCCTAACTATGGGTTATAAGCAGGAAGCTAACCCCCCTTTTCTTATGTGAGATCACTGAATACTTACTAATACTTCTGCTACTGTCAGTATTTTGCACACTTTCATGCACAGAAAATCGCTCTCAAAGCCATATAAAATATTTTAATTTAATTTTGATGAATGTACATGTAGTACATAATTTAGGTGTATTTTAAAGATTATTATTTAGATTTTATGTTTATTTAACCATGCTACTAATAAAATTATTTATTCATTTACTTAGTTGATTTTGTTTTCAGTTGCTACCTTTCCAACTCACGGAACAAAACATAGATCTCATTTGCTTGATTGAGCTAGTCCAGCGCATTCGATTCGCATATCCTGTAACCCCTTAAAAATAAATGTCTAGTTCCAAATTTCGGACTAGTGGCGCCCTGGCGGTCAGTATATGTGAATCTAAAGCTTTTATCCGATATAATATATATATATATATATATATATATATTGTAACCTACACTCCCAACCCTGTTCATATACTTTACATGAGCAAAATGCCCAGGCACCAGTTCTATTAATGAATAGAACAATATAACAAGATATATAATACAAAATCATTATTGAGACTATATTTAAGTTTATGTTCAGCTCAGCTCAGTGGGAGGCTATAGGCAGTTAATAAGATATATGATAATAAATGAATAAAAGAAGAAATATTATAAAACATTTAATATAATGAAAATTCCTTTGTTAATTAATTGTATGATAAAGAATCATAATGTTTATTGGTACAGTCTATTAAAATATACTTTAAACTTAATTTCTTCCTTCATCCAAATATAATATATATCAGCTTGCTATAATTATAATACTAAACAATTCTATGACTTGGCATATCACAATCTAAACATCTACTTTAATGCCAATCAAGAAATAAACAATAAGATCTCAGGGAATTTAACAAACACAGTTGAATTAAATAAACTACATTGGCACATAAGTTATAATTCTAAGGTATAATAAAAATGTAATGAAACAAATTGACAAAATATTCTACTGTGTTTTAATGATAAGATAACGACAGAAATAGGGTATTTTAATTTCATATCATCATCTAACAAATATACTAACTTGGCAACTTTTTTAATATGTTTATCCAGTGGCAAATGTTCCTTATAATGTTTGGATTAAGAAAAACAATATTGTCAGACACCAGCAGATTTAATATTATAACTCTAAAATAATATATCTATTTTATAATAGATTTATGAATTGTGGAGATGTGGAAATGGAAAACACGAATGTATGCAATAATAATGCCAGACACAATTTTAAGATTTTAAATAAATAAAACAAATCATTTATTACACTAAAATAAATTTTGTTTAACATGATATTTACAAATTGGACTACTTGTCTTACATATTTTTAAATTATCAATTAAACTTTAAGCATCAGTTTGGGATTATCCCTATTATCAAAGCAAATTAACAACAAAACTTAAATATTCTGACTTCGAAGACATGCTTTGCCTACATGTTTAATCTACATGACACTAAATAAACAACATGTTATATTATTAATGCAAAAAAAATACTTTGAGAGGATATTACCATTGATTAATAAAATAAATCAAATTAATTATATTTGGCTCTCAACCAAGCAACTTTTTCTAATTGACTAAATAATCACTTTCAATTACGAATACCTTTCATGCATAGCAACAAAATCATGTTCATTCTGATGATTTGATGATTTATAACCTTTATTTAAATAAATACAATTTATTTTAAAATATTTATTTCCCATTTTAATCTCAATAACTTTATACTTCTATTTAAATGAATGTAATGTATTTCAAAACATTAATTTCTCATTTTAATTTCAATAACTCTATACTTTATATACGCGATATTATTTATATTATGCGTGTGTGGGCTTGGGTCAAGCAACAATGATAGAAAATAATCTTTCTACAAATTCTCTATTCATCAAGAAAATATCATACAATTTATTTCGGACAATGTCGTAATTCATCAATAAAATAAGACACTAATATTACATCAAGAATTAATTTAACAATTTATATGGCCACATATTAATTAACACAGAGCTATATTTTCATGATTATACAGACTATATGTTATAAGGGAAATCTACATGAGGAGCAGATAAATTCTTACTGAACACTTTTATAATAATTCATCTGATTCTAAATACACTGTTGGTGGGGAACCTTTTCCTCATCACCAAAAATATAAGAAAAACATCACATAACTTCCTAAACATCATTTAATCATACTTCAACAATAATTCATCTACTTCTAAATACACTGCTGGTGAGAACTTCTTCCTCATCACCAGGGCTCTAAGAAAACATCGCTTAACTTCAAAAAAATATCATTTAATCATACGCATATAATATAAACTAGGCTCTACTCATGGAAAAACATGTACTAAATAAGCAAAATCTTTTATCCCTACAAACATTATAACACAATCAGATTTCTTTCCATTCTCAAAGCTCTTCTAAATATCGAACATTATAAATACACGCTGGCAGATAAATACATACAGATAACATACTAATCCATTCAACTCAGTAGAATATGACAGCATCCGAAATTTATACATAAAAATATTCACAAACTGAACTTTATCAAACAAATGTCATAATTGTGCAAAACAGACACACACATGCGAATAAAAGTATATATAAAATTAACTCTAAATTACACACTATGCAGGCAACATGGTAATTAAATATTGCATCAAGGTATAACTTTTAATTCAGAATAAACTTTAGGTTACTTTTTAAAATTTAATGATTATAATTATTACGAACGAACTTTCTTTCATATCTAGCAAACTATTTCTATTATACGTTCGTTGATTGAAAAAGAACAAAATTCTCACTTTGAGATAATAAAGTATACAAAATAAATATAAACCTCTCTAATAATATATTTTTAAAAAAATATTTCTTTCTTTTACTTTTGTAAAAGAACAATAAGACCTATTTGTACACAATCAATTTTTACCAGCGTATTCCTCATTTGGATACGCTTCGGAGATGGTCTTGAAGGTCAAAATAACCCAAATTATCAATAAAACATAATAATAAGTAAGCCTATCTATCAATAATATACATCAATAATGACAAGCAATAAAAAAAAAAATAAAGAAACAAATGTTATTTGTTTTGTAACTTAAAATAAAAGTTCACTTGTAAAGCTCTGCTCTGGGTTTATGAAACAATATGGGACACATTCCAAACTGAATTTAAATAAAATAAACTTCTGCAGGATAACTTAAAAAATATAATCGTAACTTAAACCTGACCCAGCACCTCCAGTGTTCATAGCATATCTATCCGAGGTACCAAATCACACACAAGCAGTTAATTTCTCCTTTATTATACTGAAAATATAAGACATTCTCCAATGTAGTTCTAAGTTAAATACGTAATTATTCTTAGTAGTTTTCTTGAATAGCATTTGATACTTTATAGTCTATTATAAGCATGATTTGTTTTTAAATATTGTCAATTAAGATACCATGGTTCCTTAGTAATTCCACAATTAATAATACTTTGTTTTATATTCCATCTTTATCGAAGAGAACAAAAATTACCGGCATTTCTATTCTTCCATTCGATTTAAGCAAATACTTAGTTTGAAGTAACTCACATTTTATTTCCTTCATTTAAAATACGTATTATTTCCAGAAATACCAGATAAATAAATACTGTTATCTCTTTATGATAAATTTAAACAGGGCATGATTTATCAAAATATGCATGTCCTTAATTTTATGTTTAATCCTCACAAAAACACAACATGGAAAATAGTGAAGAATTAAAATATATTCTGTAAAATAGTTCTGCATGCGTTTTCCAGATATATTAAAAGATGCACGTTGGTTAATGATACAATAATAATATTCATGAAATTTATTCTTATTTAAAATGACAATTAAATGAAGTAGTGTAGACTGGACGTTATCAACATACATTTTTAAAAGAGCAATAGTTATGAAGAGGTTAATTCAAAATGTTTAAATCGAGGAGAGCAAAGTAAACTGTGTATCTTTTTAAAATTTAGAATTCCATTCTAGTTAACTTTTCCCATAATGAATTTCTTAAGATCCTTTTGAAGTTTTACTCCAAAGTCTTTTTTAAAATCAATTTGACTTCAGCAACTGGTTTTTTTTAATTTTCACAATAATGAGCCACTGTTTACTGGCTACAATTACAATACATAATATGCAAATTTTCTACTGGAGATCTTTGTTAAATAGCTCTCTTTAGCAAAGGTCATTTCCCTTCACAAGGTTACTCCCACACTACTTTTCTATCTAAGCTAATTACATATTCAAAAAAAAAATCTTTTCTAAAAAAAAAAAACATTTTGATTTTAGAATTAATTCAAGACAAAAATAATAATAATAAAATAAATAGCTTTAACAAACTTGAAAGAAAAATGAATATTAATTAACTATTAAACAAAAATGATTAATAATTTATTTAATTTGTTAAAATAATTCATTGATTCAACTATCTATTAATCATTGGAAAGAAATATATATTTGTTAAATTATTTAAGATAATTACTGTAATTTAAATGTTTTTATTGTACATGTACTATTGTTTGCTGTTATTAAAAGATGAAAATGAAATGAAACATAATACAGACATATATGCATGCACATGTACTACAACCTAAATATTAAACTATCTTAACTAAATATAATTGAAATGGCTATTAATTGTTAACAAAAGGATAAGTATTAATGAATAAAGGATTTTGAAACCATTCAACCAAATATTACACTAACATAAAATAACCTTGCATCTTTCTGACAAAATGTATCAATTCCATTAATAAACAACTTTCTTCCTTACATTAATTACCTCATTAACCACACTAATAATAATGACTACCTATCAAGTGGTCCATAAACTGCATAAGCAACCCATATCTAAGCTTTAAACAATCTCCAAAAAAAAATTAAAATTCTAAGGCTATTTCATTTTTTTTAATATAATATAATTATTCAATGCAGATACAAAGTATGTCAATTCCTTGTGCCCATTCAGATGATCACAATATATATACGAAAAATATAAAAGCACATATATATATGGAAATATATATATATATATATATATATATATATATATATGTTTCCAGGTATATACATAAATATCCATGATTCTTTTTGTAATAGGGTTTAAACTTGGTTTCTGTTATAGTTAAAATCTAGTAATAAAAGCCATTACTGCTATAGTTTTCAAAATCTTATCTCTGATATTTTGAATTTCAAAATTTATGACAACTTTCCTGGAAAACCAAGAAACTGTAGCTTATGATGGAGAATATTAGATCACTCAGACATCAGATGATCATTAATGTAAAACTAAAATTAAAAAAAAAGCCAGACAGACCACAAAATTTTTCAGCACTTGTAGAGCATTGACCAATCCTGATTTTTAACTACCTATTTTTTTCATGCAGTCTGATGGCAGGATAAAGCTTTACTAGACTGGTGATTTGTTGGGCATCTGATTTCCTATCATCATTCCAAAAAAAAGATAACTTGCAATAAAATAATCATAAATAACCATTGTTTTTAATTCATACCAGTTTTATTTCAAGTAATCTCATTTATTATAGTCAATGGTAATATAAACAAGACAATTTTCCTGGTAGAATTGTTTATATCGCTATTGAAAAATTTCTGGATTTCTCATTAATTGAATAACAATGATTAATAGCTGATATATTTTGAAGAGTTGTAATTTTAAATTTAAAACAAGTTGCAGGATATATTTTTCTATAAGATATCATAAAAATGATTCGTGTTATCACTACATAAGTGGATGTTTATTAGTCTCAAGAAAATGAATTTGATCCCATCTTCAGTTATAAAAGGAAACATATTTTAAATAATAGTATTATTATAATCAAATAAGCTTGGCACAAATTTACCACTACAAAAACAAATTTGGCTTTGAAAGTGGTAAATATTGTTCTTGCTAACGGATAATAAACTGTGCTTTATCACTGATTGATCATAATTCTTTAATTAATGATTAAAAATTAAAAAATAAATGGATTGATCTTACACTTTGAATTAATAAAGTGGTGAACATTAAACTTTTGCATAAAATAAAAATCTGCTAAAGAAATTAAAGCTGCTGTTTATGACAAAACTATGAATGCTTGATTACTCATAAAATAATTGAATTAAGGGTAACTCATGCAAAATATGTGAATAATGTTCAAAAAGATAATGGATTATCAAGAAATATTTTAAATGTTACTTATAATTTATGGATCCTCCAAACAAATATAGACTATAATAAATGTTCACCTTATCAATGATTTTTACAATGAATTACCTTGAATTAAAAATTGTATAAAAGTGAATTTTATATTTTTACTCTGTTCCGGGATGGATAATATTTTAAAGTACAACAATAGTTCCATAAATCATATGGATTATTTCATAGACTTTCTAATTTCTTAATTGTCATATTATGATCTTTTGAAAATGTGAATAATGATTTCCTCTTACTTCAGTTATTTGATGTTCTGATTAGTGAAAGATTGGAATTGATTAAATGTAATTTATTTGAAGGTTGGGTTATACAATTTCTAGTAGTTATTTAACTTATATTAATTGGTTGTTACCAAATATTTATGAGTTGTTCCTACCTCAAATTAAGTGGAGTTACCTTTATATAGATGGTTAAAGCTATGAGGAATATCAAAAGTACTTGTTAGAATTCATTTTTATTGTTATCTAGTGTATAATAAATCACCTTAATGATTAACTCATACTTTCTGTTGACAATGTACCACTTTTCTGATATTAAAGCTTCAAATTGAAGATTATTTTATGAAAGATTAATAGAACATTTTTTTCTATAAAAGTGATTGATTGTCTTCAGAATACAGCATGATATAACGACAGATTTCGAGTTTGAATTAATTTAGAAAATAGATAGCAATATTTTATTAAACTGTGTTATATATGTTACTACTATTACTACTACTACTACTACTACTACTACTACTACTACTACTACTACTACTACTACTACTACTACTACTACTACTACTACTACTACTACTACTACTACTACTACTACTATTATTATTATTATTATTATTATTATTATTATTATTATTTGTTCTTGTTATTGATTTTTGTCTTATGCAACAAAATAATTGTTAATTTTAATATTTCTGTTTGTTATTCTTAATAAACATCATCCTTTCATTTTGCAATCATGATATTAAAGATCATAATTGAAACAAACTTACTTGTAAATCTCTGCTAGATTGAATACATTATTGTTCTAATGCTATCTGAAATGTTAAATAACATTGGATAAAGTGATCTACATAAACACCCTTTTAGACTATCATACCCGGGAATAAATAAACATATTTAATATCTGTACATTTATTAGTTTAACGGTGAGATAAATTATTGTTCAATATTTATATATATCTTTTGCCATCCATAGTTTTAATACATAGATTAAATTATTTTTAGTTAAAATTTTGAAATAAGAAACAATAGTTGTAGAGATTTTGTTGCTAAAGAAACTAAGAGTAAAAGTATATAGAATGTTATTATTAACTCTGAGAAATTATTTAATTGAACGAATAGAATAATTGCAAATTGAGGGGGAAAGACTCTTTTTTTTCTCAACTAGGAATTGAAACCTGAATGCACTTTGTTTCTTTTAACATTATTCCTGACTATTATTTTCACAATAATGATGATTGATGATCATCAATAGGTCACAAGATGTATTAACAAAGTAATAATTATAATGTATACATAAACATGAAGGATTATCACTGAAAAAAATGATAAAAATGTTTCAAAATTTATCAATTAACTTATAAATTAAACTGATATAGAAAAGTATTACTGCCTTGTAGTAATTAAAATCTCTTTACGTTTATTAAATTATTATTGTTCATAAATGACATATAACTGTTACACCAAGCCCTTAAAAATGATAACAGATTATTTTAAATATGATGTATTAAATTTACATAGGTACAGTTTAACCTTGGTCTGATGAAAAAAGTTTTTTTGTAATTCATTGGTCAATTATGCTCTTGATAATTTTCCCCAAACATTTAGTCATAAATGGGTTTTCATATTGAGAATGGAGTTGAGATTAAATTTGTTTAACTTACCTTGTTCAAAAAGAGTCTGTGGTAACTGTGATAGGGTTGGCATCAAGTTGGAATTATTTCATCTGCTAGAGCTGTCCTGGCTAGTGAGATTATAGTGAAAAAGTTTATTAGTGGGTTCAGTAATACATGATAATTTATTTAACTACCTGTATAGGTTTTTTGTTATGCATGATGTTGTGTTAGTGGTGAGAAAAGGCAGCAAAGAAATATAAAATTGTATTTTGAATCTGTTTCTTTATGCAGTTACAATATTTTTAACAAAATAATCTTGTATTTATCTTAATTAAAACCCATGTTTATACAAAATTTCTTAGATCAGGGGTCCACCACTAAGTATTTTATAATTTTTGTGAGCTGTAATTAATTTAATGTCATAGTTCTTTCAGTCAAATTTGTAAAAACTACTTATTTATTTTATGATTCAGTTTTATTCAATTTGTATGTTTTGAACATATTGTCAATATTTATAATTTTATATTGTTAGTATGCTTTAATGTCATAATTAATATGAAATTCTATAAATTTGAAATGTAAAAATCTGGTAGATATTGCCATAAATACTGTAAAACATAAAAACCTGGTAGATAATGATAAAATAATGTGTTCTAAAATTTTGTCACTTCAGTTTGCAGAATAATTTTTTGCTAAAATTATGTATTTTCATACCCAGGTTTTTATTATGTTTCCTAAAAAAAGTGTAATCATGTATAGTCTGTTGATTATTTGATATATAGTTTCATCAAATTAACAATAATTTTTTTCATTCTTTTTGTTATCTTTATACAGTTTCAGGTATTGAAAACTTTTATTATGATAGCTAAAACACTGTCAATTGTTCCATAACTTCCACAAGAGTTTTATAAACATTTCTTCCTTATAATATTTTGACAGATCTTAATTTTATTAACTATTTGTTTTAATTTCTATGTGGCAGAACTTCTTATGTGATGTAGTAGTTCCTTTACCCATAGCCTATATAATCATATGTAATAACATGAAAACATTTGTTCCCTTGCATTTATTCTCCAAACCATCTTCATTGCCATATTTTACATCACTTTTATCTTATTAGTTATCAAATTTTATTTTCTTTGTGCTGTTATTTTGAGATGGTGACTTATGATAAAAACATTAAGTTTTATCTTATTTTCATCTATGATATTGCCATCCACATTATTATCAAAGACTTTTCCATGTACCTTAAATTATGTTCTGTATAATAATTTAGTGATTATCATTTCAACTTATGCAAATATTTTTATTTTAGAATAATTTGAAAGGTTTCATAGACACCCTTAAATAACAAACTCTGGCAATATCTTTCAATATTATTTGTGTTATTAACAGTATAATTGTCTTTTATTTTCTGATTTCAAATGCCATCAAACTGTGTTTTTCTAACATCTCATTTTACTATAGCATCTACCAATTTTTTCTTCTTGAAGTTTTGACTTTTATTTTCACTATTTATTTTATGTTTATTTTTATTTACATGATGCAATATACTTTCAAGTTTATAAATTTGTCTTAACTCAAATTATGAGATACCATCCATATCTATTTTTACTTTCATGAGTATCTGAACAATAGTGTTCTTATCTCTTTTAAATGATCCATTTTAGTCTTTTCAATTACAACTCATGGTCTTTCTTAATTTTCTTTACATTAAATGTGATGCTTCCAATATATTGATTATCTTCTTTCAAACATTTTCAATATTTTCCATATGTGGAGTCCCCTGTGTAGGCTTAACTAAAGATTTTACCAAAAGATTTTTATAACTTCAGAACTATTTATATCATTTGCATGTTCTTCTGTTTTCTCATCTTCTTGCCATAATTGATTCATTATTTTCAACCTCTTATAATCGTTTCTGGAGATAATATTCTCCATTTAATCTGTTCATTCCAATATTATTTTTTTATTTGGTTTGACCTATTGTCACTTATTTGTTGCATTGGATTTGAGATTTTAGCTTCATAGTTTAATTTTTTATTAGACTTTTTATAACCCTGTGTGATGTATCTGATTTTTTAAAAGTAATCCCTCTGCTACTTAGATCTTCATAAAAATTCTCTGGTAATTCCATTCCCAATTCTTTTGTCATTGTTCTCCCACTATAGCATTTCTTACTCATTCTCCATTTCCATCATGTTGATAATATTCTTTGTTATTGTCTTTATTTAAAATGATTTTTAAACAGACCTATTAAAATTGTATCCTTAAAATTAAATAAGATTTCTTTCAAATATTTTGGATCTTTAGAAATAATTTATCTCTATCTCTTTATCAAATGGACTGCATATGTTTGTTTTTTTTTACTTTTAATCAGCTTTTATTGGCTTTTATCATATATCAACTTCTAACTGTATTTTATCCTATAGCATTTATGTTTGTATTTATAGTTTTCAAATAAGAAGCATTTTATCTTCTTATATATTCATATTACTTTTTTTCTCTACTTTATATTAATGGGTACTTTTCCAACTATAAGTATTTTCAGGGTGATTTATTTTGTATCAGGCCTCATGCTGATATTCCATTTAAATAAAAATAAATTCTAGTTTCTCAGGTAACATTTTATATTTGAGTTCCAAGTTGTATGAATACTTTATAGTATTGGAAACCAGAAATTGATAATCATTGAATCCAATATTGGGCACCATCTAAATAAAAATCAACTATTTAATGGTCAGGGCAGTCTTTTATTTTAAATGCTGAAAGAAAATTTATTCAAAATGCTACAAGTTCATTATTCATTTAAAACCTATTGGCATCTATTACTAAGTCAATTGAATGCCACCAGATTGCTTTTGAATCCAGAAGATGATGTAGAATAGATTTTAAACTCTAATTCCTATGTAACAGTGCCTTAAATATTAGGTTTTGCTAATATATTAGATGACACTACAGCCAGCATATTCTTCATCAGCACTAGAAAATTAACTTCATATTTTCTCCACTTCATTGTATAATCATCACTTTTTTTTTATTTCTGACATAGGTCGGGAAAGAATGATTCTCTCTAATATAAGTATGGAGTGAAACCACTTATTAGTTTACTAAATATCGTGATGAGTTTATTTATATGCAAAACTTTAGACAATGTCATTAGTTGTTGATGAACTAATATCTTGTTTTTCACCTTTTTCTCACAAACTCATGGTTTTCATTGGAGTTATGTTTTTAACTAACTTTCACAGAAGTATTGTTCAGTCCTCCAAGTACAACACTAATGATATAGTTGATTCTAATATAACTGTAACAATGTTGTGAGAATATTATACATACATATTGTAAATTTAATTCATGTGTATGTATTTTTATGACTTTAAATAACAGTTTTGAAAAATGAATTATGTTACTGTGTTTCATCAATTCTCATCTAATTAGCATAATATTTTCATAATTACTTTAATTTTTTTTATTCTTATAGTTAATACTTCCATATCAACTTACCAATATTGCCTATAGTATCTAAGATGATTAAAAGATATTAATGCTGAAATACATCGTGGAATGAATTAATCAATAAGATTACTAAAAAGTATATAGGTTCACATCATCAAATAAAACTCATTAAATATAACCAAATACACATAGGCCATGTAAGATAACTCACATTATTTTCATAGGGCATATATTGCAAGGCTATTTCAATTTCATGTGGAAAATAGAAAGCATTTCTTAACTATAATATCTAATTTCATTATTTCATATATTTAAGTAATTCTCATAGTATAGGATTTCATTATCCTTAAAAACTAAATAGAAAAAAATGCTCATAAAGTCTTTCTGTTAACTCATACTAATCGAAATGGCAAACAGTAAGTATATTAAATAATACATTTTTTAAAATTATAATCAATATATTATTATAATATGAACATATATATAACTCTGGATTTAATTCTTTAAATTCCATCGCTAAAATTCAGCTATGATTAAATGGTAAACAATACAGTTGATAATGGTCAACTTGTTTTTATTATCGAAATAAATTCATATTATTCAACATTTTCTTACTCCCTAACTCTTTCTCTTTTAAGTAAAACAGGATCATATTTACAGATATTTTTAATATTGATATACCTTTAAATCTGTTCCAAAAAGAATACTAAAAAATTGAATTTGGCATCATATTTGTATATGCACATACATTTATAACAAAATAATGTTTAATCAATTGTATTTTAGTATGTAAGCTATTTAATCTTAACTGATTATAAATGCACACATAAATGTAAATATTACAGTTTGTAATCTATTCACCAACTTCATTTCATTTAAACCCTTTCTATTTTCTTTTACATATAAAAACATCATCATACTGTTTCTAAAATAATAATTTTGACATGAGAATTCATAAAATATATAAAACATTATGACATTATTATAAAAAAATACATTTCAAAATCTTTTTTTATTATTGTTTCACTTACATTTTCCAACTACCATTAACTTATTATCTAATACTACTTGTGCCGAATTATTTTTTTACTTTCCCTTCATTTTAGGATATCTTCTTTAGAGTTTAAAATAAGGCAATGTAACTTAAAAATTATTGCACCAAATAAATAAATACATGTTGCATATAAAAAAAAATGTTTTTTTTTTTTCAAAACACAATTAAACTAAGAATAGAAAAAAATAAATTAAGTCTATACTCTACTGCTAGATATTTAAATGATTGATTCATTTTTTTCTAAATCTTCAAAAAAAAAAAATTATGTAAAAATGTATAAATAAAATAGTTTAAACTCCAGCCATGCAAATTGTGATTATATTCAAACATTTTTCAAGTATAACATTGAGCATCCATTTAATAGGTTTTGAATTCCATAATATTTGAAATATTACCAACAATATATATATATTTCTTGCCCAAGATACCACATATAAAAATTGCAGACATTTTTTTTTAATTTTTATAAATACTTTAATTTGTTTTTGAGATTATTAATAGTAGATAAATATGGAAAGCAATATTGTAGGATACTACTTTAGAAATCAGGCTAAGAATACAAAAGATAGATTCTAGGGATATCATTCATTCATCTATTCCATTTAGTAGATATTTGAACTAGCACTGGGACCTTGTTAATGCCTCACAGTGAGTACTTTCTAAACTATCTCTTTTGTAAAAAGAAATCAGTAAAAATGTGAGAAACAGATTATCTCCTAATACTGGAAACAAATTAAATGAATAACAGAAATTCTTTTAATCTTTTTATAAATTTGTGAGATGAAATGTTTTCATTTCACATATGGAAATGATAAACATGTCAAAGATGTTTACTCTCTCCACATACCTATTAGACTTAAATTTTATTACTAATTACATGGTTTTTCAAAAATGTATTTACCAAAGTAAACTTAAACCTTTGATCTTGAATCTTCAATAATAAACTTTAATTACCCTGTTTTTACCAAAAACGTATCCAATTAAAACATTGATATTGGATAATAAATCTATTCAAAATTCATTTAAAATTTAGAACTGAATGTAAAATTTTCTATTAATTAAATCAATGATGAAAATTTAACTTTCACCCACATTTAAATATGCACATACAAATAATTTAATGTGCCTGAAGATGTGTACAGAAGTAGAAGAATGACATTTCAATTATTACCATTACCTTTAATTAAAACTATATTTATGATCAAACAATTCTACACAATAGATCACTTTCAGTTTAACCAACTTTATGTTATTCTCTATTTATTTTATGCCTGACTTTTGCAAGACTATTAAAACTGCCAATGAAATATTTGCTTTACTATGTATATATAGTTTTGCGTTTAATGAATAGATCAAAACATACAACCTCATGTTACAGCCAATATATAATGAGCAGATAATATATAATAGACTAAGAATTTTGAGAACAAATCTCAACAAATTTTGACATGATGAATTTCTAAAACTAGCAATAGGCCTAGATGGAACATTGTCTTTATAAATTGTACATAGTCCATAAAGGTGAGGAATTTTTCTAAAATATGATAATTTTATTTTTTCCAAATCAATGAAAAACCTGTGATGCTTTTGGAGTAATGCTTGTAACATTATCTCTGTACTTGAAAGTATACTTTTACCACTTTTTGCATTTGCCTGCTGTGAGAAGTTATTTTATTTTTGATCATAATCAGTATTATTTATTACAACTGTAGTGTTATATTTATCAGCAGGGAGAATGATTATAGATATATCTCATTAGAAAGATTTAATAGCTTTCCTCTCATCACATGAAATTTTAATTTCTGCTTTTGATATCTCTCAAATGTTCTTTTAACTCTTCAATGTAATTCTGTTTTAGGTAATTTTGTCAGGGCCTGACATTATATCCAATAATGAGAAAATAGAAGGTATAAAGGCAAAGTTTAAACTGTTGCCAAAAATAGACAATGGACTATTTCTAAAGTGTTTAGAGCTAATATTATTCATTGACAAAGATGATAGATCATTTGTTATACTAAGACTTTTGACAAGTCCATTTAGATTTACAAACTTCTTCTTGTGACATTTTTTCCCTCTTCCAATTAATTTACAATATGATCTTTTCACTACCTGATAAACTCTCAAAATGTCTTCATGTGTAAGTAATGTGGAAAAAAGTATAATAGTAAGACCTGACACCCTGTTGAACAGTGATTGGAATAACATAAACTAATTGTTAAAATACAAAAAAACCATGGGTCTATATCAGCAGATCATATATATTAAAGAGTATACATACAATTGATGAAGATATAAAAATATTGAATAAAGAGGAAAAGGTACAAATAAGAAAAATCATGACTGCTTCTCATGTGACAGTGGCAAGTAATCCTATAAATCAACCAGTAGTAGAAGCATATAATTAATTTCACTCATAGAACAAATTATTAAAAAACCAATTTGAAAAACTCAGAAGGATTTCAGCCAACCATCATAGATAAGTATATGAAATTTTTAATATCTGGTGTCTTTGACAGAATAGCTTAGTTGGTTAAAGGGTTGCCATAAAACTGATATTCAATAATCTAAAGGTGTAAGTTAAACTCCTATGCTAATATTGTCACTGGTCAGGTTAGCAACCCCTGAAGAGGAATAGAGAATTATGCTATTCAAGATATTGTGTAATTACTAATCTGTGCTACCTATTTGTGTTATTAATAATAAGTTGTTTGTATATAAAAAAGTTAATAAAATTTAAAATTTTCTATACATTCAACATTTAATTATAGATAAAGGAAACAGTCCAACATATTATCACATATGTAAAGTCTTGTTTTGAATATTAAATTTAGTTGCTTTTCTAATGTTCTGTAGTCAGCTGTTCATTAATAAAGCCAATAACAAAAATGTTTCTACATAAAGTTTAGCAAATAGTACCTGCAACATAAAAAGATTTTAATGGTCCATGTAAAAGAAGAATGTCTTTTATTATAACAAAACCAGAAAAGCTTTATTTCTTATCTATAAACATTGAAATAGGTGACTAAACATTTCAAGTGTACTTGTGACCAATCTTCTAATGTATATCTTACCAGATCTCCCAAAGACTTACCCCCAGATATTAAACATACCTTTTTTCTTATAATATTATTAGATGAATATAATATGTCTCCCCTCAAAACAACTGAATGGAAATTCAAACTCTATTGTGGACATTTGTATTTATTTGTTTTAATTAAGTTCCAAACTGTTATATTCACTTTCATTCAGGTTCCATCTTATCATGGGCAGATTTAATATTCATTGCTACAGACCAGTGAATATTTAAGTACATAAGATTTATTCAATATCAGGAATAGGCCAATAGGTGATGATATTAAGTAAATCTGACTCCTTTCATTATGGAAGAAGATGAGATTATAATTAGTTAGGCCATTGTGAAATAAAAGAGATAACAATTAATGTCAGGCTGAATGGCAATAAGCATATTGTTCACTAGATGGCTAAAATAGTATGACAAGCTCATGTTAAACTGCAGCTTGCAAGGCCATAAACTATATAAAAGGTAAGCAATTAGAGAACAGCTGAAAATTTCTCTATACCTACACATGACATGTCAACTGGGAGTTTTGGGTAAATCTAAAAGAATATACTAATATTTTAATAATTGCACCGCAACGAAACGCTATTCTGAACCAACATATCAGATGTAGTATATTTGATAATATATTGTATATATAAGTTAATAAAATATTTAAACGTATTTATACGAGTCTATGCTTATTACATTCATATAAAAATGGCAAGCTCTCAATTATTTTTATATATAATTTTATGTTCTAGACACTTACGCAATAAAGACAAGAGAGAGTCTGTAACCAGATTTATAATTACACTCAGTTATTTGATTTAATTGAGTGAAAAATGATTTTTCTTATTTTATCTATTTTTCATCTTTATTGGCTGTATTTCAAAATAATTCCTGAACTTTCCTCATAATTATAGAAAACTGCTATTAGCATGTCCAGCATTTAGAAGTACTACTATACATGTAATCATTATAGTAAACTTTTAACTATTTAACGATTAAACAATATGAGAATAAACAATACAGTATATAAAAAAATTAATTACTATATGTTATACCTTCGTGGAATAAAATCCAGACAGTTATCCAATTCATGTTACTTTTTTCTTTGTTTTAGTTTACCTTATAAAAACAAATAGCCCATATGATGCAGCTTTTTATTTTTCCTATTGCTGATAAAATAAAGTCTGCTAATAAGAAAAATAATTGCTTTATGATCACATTTTTTTGACCATTAACTATTTAATAGATCTTCGTCGAAAACAAAAATGTTGAAAAACAGAAACCCTATACAAATAAATATTGTTTCATTATATATCAAGTACTTTCCTGTAAATGACGTAGTGAAACCAGAAAGCATTATTTATTTATTTTTTCATTCACAAAAATATTTTCTTATCGAAATTACAAATAATTTTACATAATAAATTTTCAGTATTAAAATTAAACTTTTGCTAAAATACACATTTTTTTATATTTGTAAGTATCTCTATTGTTGTTTACAGACGTTTGGTTTGCAGAAAGGAATTTGCTGAGGCCTTTAAAGAACCGAGCTGAGCAAATTTTAATGATCACTTCATGCGTTCTTGTCTTGCAATGTTATTACTATGTTATTATTCATTCAGTATAAGAACATGGATTGTCTTATCACCAACACACATTACCCAGTGTGGTGAGGCTATTGGTATTTACTTCTGAGGTTAAGATCAAGAAACTCCTTGGCTTTTCTTTTCAATTGTCTGATAGCTTTTAACTGTAATCATTTGAGTTTTCTTGAAGACAGAATAAATGTGTATAGGATTTTTTTTTCTAATAGATATTTGCTGTCATGACAGACAAATATTAATCATGGATTTTAATCCCAAGAAGCTGTAAAGGGCCAGCCAGGGCAATGGTTGGTGGTCAAAGTTAGATGGTGCTAAGAACCTTCTGATTGTGAAATCAAGCTGCTATTTAGTGACATTTTATTTAGGTACTTATAACTACAACTCACTTTTACGTGAAGGAAGATTTGAGGTGTTGGGTAGAACAGCACTGGACAAGATTTATTGTGCACTACAATAAAGCATTTATTGATTTCTAAAACTTACACTAGGTGGCACAAATGTGGTGAAAAAATGAATTTGTATGGCACTGTGTAAATTACAATCGTGATGTGTAATTGGTTTGATACATCTCTTACTACATCACTGTATTATTTGAAATCTCTGAATAAATCATGTATTAAATGTCCAAAAACCAATTGTATAATGATCTTATAAATATTAAGGTCTCATTAAAGTAAAAACAAAATAATTGCAATTGCATCTATTAATAAAACAGATTTATTAAAAATCTTTTATGAAGCACAGGCCTTTATTTAAACTTATTTTACCAAAGGTTTTCTATCCAAGATTAACTTTGTGATTCAATTATGTCTGTTGTTTTTGTTTCTATTATTAATCTGTCATCCTGTGTGGTTTATCACAATGTAGAGAATCAAAGTAAAGAAAGTGAAGTTCTAGGATTCACTCTAGTGCTGATACTTCTACTATTCAAATTTCTTATGAACTCTTAACCAATAAAACCACTCAAATGTTGTTTATGTTAATCTTACCATAATTTTAATAGTTATTAACTTTTATGGCTTGAGAAATTTAAAACCTCTGACCATTATAAGTTTTGGTTCATTTCTTGAAAAATATTTTTTATAGTTAGTGATAGTTGGATAATGCATGAACAAAGACCATAATTACTTGGGACTTCATAATATTGTTTGGATCTTAAAGAAGTTAAAAATCATTGTTGTTTTTTTCTTTTTGAAAGTCCATTAAACAAATCTCTCATAAGGAAAAATTCCAAATGTTCACAGTTTTAAAAATATATATATATGGAAAATTTCTAATTTTGAATTGATTTTTATATCACAAAAATGAATTTTTTTGAAACATTTCAATGTAAATTATAATCCTATAATAATAGTATTTTATATAAGTCTCTTAAATAATAATGTATAATAGAGTTTTTGATTTTTTTGATTTTTTTTTTAAATTTTAGTTTGTTAAAGTTTATTAATCAGCTTTTTAAATTAAACTATTGAAAGTTAATGTGATTTGCCTATTAAGCATGACATGATCATCATTCTTTATGCTTACACATAAATTGGCAATTTTGAAAACAGTACTCGTTATTTAAGTGCAATTTTTCTCCATGCCAAAGGAAATTTTAAGCATCTCTTTGGAATGAAATATAATTTAACAAAATATACTTTTCACATATAATCCTATGTATTTTAAAATATTGAATGATCAATAATATAACATTTTAATATAATAGGCTTCAAATGTATCTAATATTTAATTTTAAAGCCCATTATAACAGGTCCAAGTTTGATACTATACATAATAAGATTAGTAAAATTATGTGGCACCCAGAATACCAGTGTAACATAGATTGGTATGACACCACCTAAAGGTTGCCAAACTTTGGACTAAGAAATGATTCAATTGAAACAAGTCCAAAGCCAAGACATGAAAAAATATGCAAAAGAATGTATCATATAAAATTAGACCTAAATGAGAGGATAGATAACTAGACAACCATATCAGTAATATTAAGATTAGGAGGCTAAAATATATCATAAATAAAAAATATGAACAATTTTAAACATTAAAAAAAAAACATTCCAGAAATGATTTCCAACTATGCCAAAAATTAGTACATAATAAAATACCAAGATTAGTAAAGAATGGTAAAGAACATCAGAATAGAAAAAAAGATTTAAATAAACAAAGTGAAATGATCTAAAATGGAAGTAATGTTAGACAATTGAATAAAAATTAAAGTAATCTGCAGGAAGAATAAATAAAAATTAAGGAATGTTGTAAAAAATAAGGAAAAATGAGTCAAAACTATGTTAAATGATCATGGAGCAAATTAAAGAAATCCATTAGTAACTTTAAATAGAACATGAATCAACTGAATCAAATATTTTATATAATGGAATTCATAAAATCAGTAGGGATAATATACAAGATGCTGAGGTGGAAGATAGTTCCAATACATTTACAAGAGTAAGAGTTAAATGATAAAAGTCTAAGTGAACACTATTTATTTAAAGAATATCAGACAAAGGTGAAAGAAAAGATAAAGAGTTTAATTAAGGCTTTTTAAATTATGATCAATTGATTAAAAATAAAGTGATGAGAGAAGAATAATGAAAACATAAATTATAGAATAAATTAAAATAAAAGAATTTACAAAAATAGTTTTCTACATCAGAGCTTTCTAGTAATAGGTTTACAGTTATAAATCATGTTGGTAAATGATATATTTATTTTATAGAGGACCATGTTTTATAAATTTTAATAGTAATAATCAGCCCTTAAGTTAATGCACATACGCTTTGTGGATTTTTTTAACTATAAATGAATACTCTCACTTCCAAACACAAGGTAAAGTCTTTGTACAAAGATAGAATGAATCATCTATCTTTTCGACCCAAACGTTTATGTATGAGCAAATCTTCTCTAATCATAGGTGGTTAAAAATGAGACACTGTATTTCTCCTGAAATTAGTTAAACAGATTTGTACAATTGAATATTTGATTATAACATCGGCGCACAATAGGCTCATGTCCTGATTTAAGCATGGTCTGTTTATGTATATGGAATGTACGCTCCAAACTTAAGTAATTCACTTAAGTTTTTTAATCTCTTATTAACGGGCGAGTGCGTGAAAATTTATAATATTTAAGAAATTGCGCATTATCTGAGACTGACTTTCCTTTGAATAATATATCAGTGAACAGCAACACTTAAAGTATAAAATAATTTATAAAATGGGGGGAAATATTTCTGCAAAGAAAAAAAATATAAGAAGATAAATTTAAAAATAAGTCAATCAAACTTTAAGAAAAAAGTAAAATTAAGTCATTATTAAGCTACAAATTGGATAACAGGGTAATTTGATAATCGAGAGTCAGGATATTAAGTAGGAAAATGAAAGAATAAGGTAGTTTTCAGTTAAAATTAAAAAATAGTAGAAGTTAAATTGATTCTATCTAAATTTATCAAGGCGTTAAGTAGAAATTAGTAATTAAATCCAAACGACAGTGCAAAATAAGAAGTAATTGGTAATTTAAATGAGAAATAATGATGTAATATAAAATGTTATGACCATACACTTTTAGCATTTCATGATCACCATGTTAAACACCTAATCACTTTCAAAACATTAATAATAGGAAGAATTTATTTCTCAGTTCAAAGTAAATTAAGATTTAATATATAAGTTACGGGAAAAGTTATATATAGAATGAAACAATAAAGCGTTAAAACAGATGTTTTGTTTACATTAAACTTCAAGTAGTAATTAATTTAAATAAAATCGAAAATTCTAGGAATAGACTCCTAAGACATAAAAAAAAGTTCATATGTACACAGTGCAAAATATGACGTAATCCAATCAATAAAAGTATACATGAATGTATTTCCGGTCTGTATGTGTCTGTGCTTATAACATAAAAAATAGAACATAAACTTTAATTCTCTAACCATTAATAAATTTCCTTAACTAAAATATTTATTATTTGAACATTATTGTATTCTTAAATATTTTAATCATTTAACTTTATCACTACAAACTAGTACAAAGTCTCAAAATTAAATTTTAATATCTCAACAATAAATATATATATGGATTTTTTTAAACAAATTCTCCAAAGAGATTGTCTCATAAGAACATCAAGAAGACTTACTTTTTAAAAATGGATTTAATATTTTGAATGTATTTTACATTGGTCTAAATATTTTTTCTTTAATTCGTGGATAGAGTTCAAATCTTACACAACATCTCTTAGTGAGGCAAATCTTGAAAATCACATATGAAGAATAAGAGACAATCATTCAAACTCAAGAAATAATTTAAAGTTATTTTAAAATTTTATTAATGTATAAAATTTATCAAATCGGTCAAATCTTTAATAAGTTATAATATTTTCTAAATATGATTTATTAATGTCACATCAATTAGCATTTCAATCATCATAAAGTACTATAATAAGCATTCAGTTTTTCCCCTTTTCTTTGTTGTATGCTTTGTCACCACTATGAAAAGGTAGAAATACATATTGATTACTTTTAAATCAATTAATATAAGAAAACAATTAGAATGTTAAATTAAACATATTTATATTTTACATTCTATTATACAAAATCTCATTTAAATAATCTATGAAAGTATTATGATATCTAAATTCCATGTTGCTATTTACTCTTTTTTTTTCTTCATGCATTGCCTTTCCTCACTAAAAAATTGGTAAATTGCTGTTTTCTTGTACCAGCTATCTTTGTTGCAGTTCTTAATAGTCTGTTAGTTTCTTCAAATCTGAACCATCTTCAAAATTTGGTAATATTTTAAAATGATTTGCAAGTTCTAATTTAAGGTCATTTAAAATGTTTCTGAAAGTTAATAATATCAACTGTAAAATGATTAATGAATTTTACTAGAGCCATGTCAGATTGTAATTTTATGCAAAAAATGATATTCCTTACTCACTTGCTATTATAAATCAGTGATGTAAAATTCTAGTATACTCTTACGCCAGCCATAACATAAAGATGTTGAAAAAGAAAGATTGTCTTAGCTTCAAAGTTAAATAGACCAATCTTAAGTATCTTGAAATGACACTGTGAATATATATTAAATCATTCACTTTACATCCATTTTTTAAATAATCATATTAACACTTATGAAACGTTAAAATTTATTTCAAGCTAATTTTGGAAGAGGTTAATCTATGTAATGATCAGTGAATTTTACTAGTGCAATGCCAGATTATAATTCCATTTAGAAGATAATAAGCCCTCTTCACTTGCATGTTCATGTGATGTTAAATGTGAGAATACTCTTGTTCCAGCCACAAGATAAAAGCTTTGATAAAATAAGAATGACCATCTGATTTTTACAATTAAATCCACTTATATAGATTAATTTCATCTTGGAATGAGGGTGTATATTAAATCATTCACTTTATATCCATTTCTTGTAATAATCTTATTAACATTTATGAAATAGTAAAATTTACTTTGTGCTAATTTTACAAGATATCAAACAATCTAATGATCAATGAAGTTTGCTGGCACAATATTAAATTGTAATTCTATTTAAAAGATAATAATATTTTCTCACTAGCAATACTATAAATCAGCAATGTTAAATGTCTCATTCCAGTCACAAAATAATGACTTTGACAAAATAAGGATGACAATTTTATTTTCAACCTAAATGTTCTTATATAGCTAACCTTAAGTGTCTTGGAATGTGAGCATAAAAATATATTAAAACGTCCACTTTACATCCATTTCTTTTAATAATCTTATTAGCACTTATGAAATATTAAAGTTTACTTCATGATAATTTTAGATGTTAATCTATATAATGATCAATAAATTTTATTATTGCAGTGTCAGATTGTAATTCTATTTAGAAGGTTGAGCCATGCTATAAATCAGTGGTGTTAAATAGCGTATTTATAGTAAAGGGTGCACATGAGAAAAGATTATTACCTTCTAAATAAAATGATTTATAGTACAGAAGCACAAGTGAAGAGAGATTATTAACTTAAAAATAGAATTACAATCTCACACAGCTAATAAAATTCATTGATCATTACATAGTTTAACATCTAAAATATATCATGAAGTAAATTTCTATATTTCATATAGTAAAATTAAAATTATTAAAACAAATGGATGTAAAGTCAATGGTTTAATAGATATTCACATTTTCATTCCATGACCCTTAATATTATCCTATCTGTAAGACTGTTGTTTTTATTTTCTCAATGTCTTTATCTTGTGGCTGAAACAAGAAGGTGCAAGTGAGGAAGGATTATTAAGTTCTAAATAAAACTAATATCAACTGTGAGTATTGTTTTTTTAATATTTTTGTCTCTCTAGTTTTTCATTAACACTTACTTATCTTACATCTTGCTAATCAATCATCACTGTTTGTACTGAAATTATTAAGAACATTACCATCATGAAATAAATATTTTTGGTTAATTAAAATGTAATACAATTCTGCTGTATCTTCATTTTGATGTTTTCATGTCCAATTTCATTTAGCAAAGAAATAATTCATAATATACAGCGATTTTATATTGCATACTCTATAAGGCTTTCACATTTTGATCATCATATCCAAATTTCTCATAACACTTTCATTTCTCAATCGTTTTTCAATTGTAGAATTCTCTAAATTATCTTCTGACATAATAATAAATTATTTTTAAATTTAAAAGCTTAAAAATAGTTTTATTTATCTCCTTATAGCACATTACAAATGCATACATCAATCTTTTATGTTACACATTAAATATATATTAAATCAAATTATTATTAACGGTTGTTTCACTGATGGTTTAAGTGGACTTGGAGATGAACAGTCATTACTGAAGCTGGATTCTAGATCATGCATTAGATACAAAAAGTTGTCTATTGTATATGCTTTCTAATTTTTAATGAAACCAATCATGGCATATTCTCTAGACTTGATAGGGAGTACATTGTTTTACTTCAGCAGCGATTATTTTTTGAAAAGATAAATCTGCATATATTATCCTAATATTACTCTGAAAATATATATACACATATTACTTATGATCTGTAAAATGTACATTTTTTGTTTTATATTTATTTATTTGTAGGTAAAAATAAATAAATAAAATTGTCATTATTGAAATATTTCAAAATATTTATGCATAAATATATTTATGTAATTTTTTGATTAGAACAACTCAACAGAAAACTATCAAATCTCTATGATAGCTCCTCCCTGTTCTTGATATCCTACTAAGCAATTACATTTGCAGTATCCGATGCATTCATTAATATATAAAGTAGCCAATCTACAAAATGATCTGTTTGCATTGGATTGAAACTGTCAAAATGAAAAATTACATCGACAAAGCTTGAATATACTGTATACAAAAATATGAGTTGTATTCAGTTTATAATTGGCCATTGACATTAAAATGTGTAATAATGAACTTTCCCATGCAAATCTTAAATTGGAAAAAAAAACTATCCTTACAACTGGTGTGTGGGTGGTTTCATTCTTGTCTAAAATACATGCTAAATTGAGTTATATATATATAATATAAAAATAAAATGTCACTGAGAGTGGTGGGTCATGTGAAAGTCTGAGTTCGAACCCGCATATATTACATATATAAATGCAGGTTTAAGCCTGTACAATGTAATAAAAATAATAATAATAACGGTAACAAATTATTATAAACAATCCTTAAATTCGCAGAAGTACTTTCAGTTAATTTCTTGAACCTGCCTCAACTGCCATTAAAATTCAAAAAGAAAATAAGCGGAAGCAAACGTCATCAATTCAAATTCCAGGAATCTCATATTTTAATGTTATCAGATTGCCTATTTATTAAATGCATTTTATTCCTATTTATAAAAATTGCCTCTTTAATTTTTCTTTTACTATGGTTTCTCTCTTCATGGAGAATTTTCACATTTTCAAATTTAAATTTAAATTTACATGTTTTTTCGCGATTAAAGAAAACTGAAGGAGAAATTCTCTTCATGGAGAATTTTTACATTTTCAAATTTAAATTTAAATTTAAATTTGAAAATGTGAAAATTCTCCATGAAGAGAGAAACCATAGTAAAAGAAAAATTAAAGAGGCAATTTTTATAAATAGGAATAAAATGCATTTAATAAATTGGCAATCTGCTAACATTAAAATACGAGATTCCTGGAATTTGAATTGATGACGTTTGCTTCCGCTTGTTTTCTTTTTGAATTTTAATGGCAGTTGAGGCAGGTTCAAAAAATTAACTGAAAGTACTTCTGCGAATTTAAGGATTGTTTATAATAATTTGTTACCATTATTATTATTATTTTTATTGTAAATATATATATATGAGAGACTGCAAATATATTTAACCACTTTAAATGGCACTTTAAAAACTACCGGGAAGAGGGTGAATGTGATTTGATAGCATTCTGTTGAATTGTTAGAACTGAAAATTACATACATAAAGGTAGAAATATTGTATTTAATATTACATAAAAATATACACATGTAAGCAAACTAAATTACACTATAGATCTATAATATTTTTTCTACTACTAATAATGGCAACAGTATATTTCAACTATATTTTTTTAATTTTGATCATTGATATACATTTCATCAATTCAGTTTTAAACCTAATTTATTTTCCAACTGAGAATATTTGTATGCTTAATTACTGACTAGTTCTAAGGCTGGCCATGTATGAATGACTACATAAAAAATACTGACCTATTTAAAAAATTCTTTAATTTCTTTAAAGCTATCCCAAGTTTTTCATTAATTATATTCTTAAATCAGGGTTGTTCCTAGTTAATTTTTTACTCCTTATATCATAAGTCTATTGACAATTACATGCAAATATATAGTGGTGCAGTGATAGAAGTCTTATCCACCATACTTATATCTGAATTCAAATCCAAACTAGATAAAGACTTAGATACTTTTTCAGGCTCTGGTGCTTTTTGTCATATAACTAATTTACTACCAACTCCAATAACTGTTGAGTATTAACCAGAAATCCTTATCTCTTATTGAATAAAAAATAAAATAAAGACATAAACTTAGACCAACTCTTTTTATCCAAATCAATTTTAGCCTGGTTATTAATGTTTATTCTTCATTGTTTCTCTGTTTTATAAGAGACAGTTGAAATCGCTTTTACTCTTCAATGTATTATTTTAAAAAGCTGTTTCACACACACACACACACGTATATGAATAAAAGGAGAGGGGGAAAGAAAGATAAATCATAATGTAAGAGAGGAGAGGGAGATGAGAGAATGAGAGAGAGGAAACTCAGAAGAGAGAGAGGAGAGAAAAGAGATGAAAGAATGATATAGTGAGAAAGCAAGAGAGAGGAGAGGATGATGAGAAGAAGAGAAAAGAAATTAAATAAATCAAAATCAAAGACTCTTCAGTTAGATGCAGCAGGGTTACAATATAATTTATATAGATGATAGAACACAGAGACATATAGATGGAGGAAAAATCATAAAATACTGCCAAACAATCAGAGCATAATAATAATAATGGGGAATAGGTTATTGAGAAAAAAATTTAATTTATCAAATATTTATAAGACTTAACCTTCCATCAAATCTTATTCTCTCAGCATAACAGGTTTGTGGCAAAAAAAATGTATCTCCTAATAAACTTTCTTATCTCATATTTTGAAAGAAACACAATTTTTGTTCTTGCTTCTTATAGCATAATTTGTAATAAATTAAATGAAACACAATACCATAGAATGTCTCTCCTCCCAGTACAGGGAATAAATAAGAAATTATTATTCTATACTAGTAATACTTAATATTGAGATATAGAAACTAGGTGAACAATCCAAAAACAACAGGAGTTAATGATCTCAGGATTCCTATTGTACTTTTGTGAAAAACATTAATATGAAGTTGCCTACTAAGTAAATAAATAGGTAAATGAATAGCTGAATGATATCCTGGTTGACCATAGGCAGCAAACACTTACTTGAAGTGACCACATCCTACTCCAAGACAACAATATGTATCAAAATTATAAAAAAAGTAATTACTTAAATATTTAATTATATAATTAAAATATTCAAAATTTAGATTAATTATAGCCTTTTACCCAGATCATCTCTTGAGATGCAAGAAAGATAAGGGTGCCTTTTATGTCATTCCACCTTCCCACAGGCAACTTTCATAAGCAACTAAATATAAACTAGACCTTGACATTGCAATAATACAATAGTGTGCAGCCTAAATAGCATGGATAATCTTCTGAAATGTCAAACCATTTTCAATTTATAAAAGATAATCTTCTATCTTAGAAGATAATATAATTTTAAAATACTTCTTAAACAAACTATTACTTTGGTATCTAGAAATGCAAAATTATCTGTTACAGTGACTTCTTCCAGAAATCACAACTATATACATAATTTTATCTTATTTCTGTGAATATGAAAGTATTCTCTATGACATTAATTAAGTGAAATAATTAACATAGTGAACCCAAGACAATAGCATATAAAAAAATACACAGAACTAAATTTACTTTAAATAAATATTTAATACATTTATTTACAATATAGTACAACAAGACAAAATTTACACAAACTTGGAAACATTGCCAAGATAGCTATTAACAAATATAGTCATTTGACTAATAGTATTTAAAATCTCTTTTGGGTTTTACAAATAATGCTAAGGCTTCTCAAAAAATAAATAAATGATTTTACATAAATCACCCTACATAACAATTTAGTTAGATGGAGAGTTAACACTATCTAATGATTATACACCTCCAATATAAGCAATTCCTTAAACAATTTTGGGCATTATAAATTTATATTTTACATGGGATTAGTCATTAACTCATTAACATATAATTCCTCTTTATTTATTTGTTCTAAATTAAAGCATTATAAAAATTAATGACCAGCATTAACTGACTGATTTGCTAATGCTTGATATTATTAGCTGACTACAGGTAAGCAATAGCTGGCATATCTAAAATAACTCTCAAATTACAAATAAAGACTCTGCAATTGTTGAGGATTTTGAACTAACAAATAGCCAAATAAATTAATGAAATGTATGGGACACTCATCAGAAGTCATTTGCACACATAAAAATAAGAGATCACTGTCTACATAATATAAATTACACAAAATGTTAAAAATAGATGACTTTCAGATCCATTAGAGAAGTTCTGGATGATCACAGCATATACATAGCATGTGTGACTGCACCTTCTGGCCATATGCTTACAAGTTAAACATTTAAAATTACTAACTGTTGATGGATGGTTTGTGACTGATTACAGTATCATAATAGCACAATATAGACATTGTTACACCCTTAAGCACTAAAACAATTGAGTGCAACCTAAAGAAATTAAATCCTTCAAACTAACTTATCTTGCCATCACATATCCAAAACACATTATAACCTCACCTACTCTGGTGAAAAACTAGCTTTAAATACATCATTCTAGACTCTGCAGAGCAATCTAGCATAAATCAATAAATTTTTCATGAGAATGGTGGCTTCCAAACACCTAGTTCTGAGGCAAAAGGGATGCCTGGACTTTTGTCACAGCACATCAGGAAAACATGGAAAGATATACCAAATATATAGGATCCTCTCCAGGGATCTAGATACCTTATAAATATGTGATAATAATCACTGGAAATAAGCACCAATACCTCATGGAACAGAATATAATAAAGATGGGAAAGTTATCCACTCCACAAGCACAATAATGAATATAAGCAATGACAAGATACAAACATCACTATAACTAACTAAAGTCATATTCAAAATTTTAATCATACTAACAATAAGCAATGTCTAAACCATCAAATGGAATCATTAAGTCAACAGACTATTAAAAAATGATTAATAAAGAAAATTAATAGCATATGAAATTTTTGGCACAAAAATTACAATACACACATGTTTGAAATAGCAAATATCATATTATTATAATAAGTAGACATGATTAATAAGGTGAATAGGGTGTGAGAATAATACTTCTCAATGCATAAAAATATTAGTGGTTATAATTACCTTTGCATTTATGCAAAATTACAAATAAAGAACTTCTGACAATTAATTACTTGGGCTGTTTAGCATATAACTAAATAAACTACCATACATTTAAAATAATTATAGTCAGAGATAAAAATGGATGCAAAAATAAATAACATATAATTCAGCTTATCAAGCACAGACTCAATATATATTAACTATTACCTGTTAATGTGTAGAATAAACCCATTAAATTTAAAGTAACATGAATTAAATACCTAGCCGATTCGTAATAATAAGTAGTATTACATTAAATATAACAAAATTCCAAAGAAAATATTGCAAAAAATATTTTTTTACCAATTTAAAAAAATATTACTTCAGGGGTGCTCTTTCTTCATGCTGAGCCATCTGTTAAGCATCTATAACATTAATTCTTACTGCAAAGCTTTTAGTCAATACTATTATTTCATACATGCCAAGAAAATTTCCAAAATAAAACACATATAACAGTTCTTATGTAATTATAGTTCTAAAATATAAGCACATCTAAATATAAGCAATAAGATAAATGAAAATGAATAATAATGAGTTGCAATGGGAATGTTGTAATACAATAATTCTTTCAGCTTATAAACAATTTCAGGATCCTGCAGGTTTATTTAATTAATACTGTAGCTTTATTTTTACTTTTTTAATAGAACACATTTTAAGCATCTTGAAACTTATTTGTGGAAATGTTCCAGGTTATTAATTAATACATTTGCATAATATAATTTATAAAGCATTCATCAATAGAAAATATTTCAGGATATAAGAATGTCTTTAGAAATATCTTTACTAACTCCATATTATAGGTTGACAAATTAATATTCTAGGTTTCTTTGAATAGCAACCAATTTTTCTTTCTTAAAAAAAATTCGAATTAAAGAGTTTCAGCATAGGGAAACATTTAAAATCATTTCTCTTTTTTTTTAAGAAGAACTGTTTTAAAGTAGATTAGTTATTTAAATATTTTTAAGAGTTATTCTTTAAACAGTTCCAACATTCAATAACATTAAATTATTAAACCAGCAAGTTAATATACTAAAGACAACTCCATAATATTAGCTGATGAACAGATGAATTGATATAATGCATTTTAAACTTTAAAATATACAGCTTCTAGTCTTATGCATTTTTAATTTTCTTCTTTTAAAATTCGTCTTATTTACAAGATAACTAAGCAAGGCAAAAACTGGAAAACTCTTTTCTGCATATTTTTTGGTCATAAAAGTCATAAATAAATGTGACAACTGTTTAATGTTAAAACTTCTTCCATATTTAATCTTATTGAGATAATTAGTAATAATAATAAAATGTTCATAGATCTTTTCTAAAAAATAATATGATAAATGTCTTAAGGAAGCTATCCACAAAAGTACTAAATTATTTTGCATTTTAATTTTCAGTTATTTTAATCTATTGTGACTTATGGTAGTTGTAATAATAAAAGTATTGATTGAAAGACTACTTTCTCATGGGATGCATTTGGGGCGTTTTTTGTAAAACGCCACCTGCTTATAATGTAAACAATAAAAAAATATTGCTTAGTTAAACAAAATATCAAGGCATTCAAAAAAATTTTAACTTTAGAGAGATTATTAATTATGTAATATTATTGTACTTAAGATTTATTTATTTCTTATTAATTTTTATATGTGAATATATTTTACTTTCTATTTTTTTAATACTAGTAACAATCATTAATTGATACTTTGCATCAATATTGATACTATGTATTTTATTTGTTTTACATTTTTATTTATTTATTTTGTATTCATTTATGTATTACCTGGTAAAGTAATAATATTCGATTTAGTGATTAATTTATTATTGGGTATATTTCTTTTTATGGTTATTTTTTATTAAGTTTATTTTTATTACAATATAAATAATAATTCATTATTTACGTTATTTGTCAGTATGAATTATCTTATCAACCCATACATTACGTATTTTACTCATTTCAACATCCCCTAATTGGAACTATGTATGAGTTCATTGTCTGAACTGAGGTTTTGCTTGGAATATTGACGAAAAAAATAAAAGAGATTACAAAGTTAAAGTCATTCCTTATTTTTCTGCTGGAAAACCTAGATAATGCCTTTCTTAAGTTTATCTTTTATAAACATTTTTGGCAGACCTTTTTTTCTTTTATTGATAGTGCCAAAAATATGCGCATTATTTTTCATAATTATGTCTTCTAGATCAAGTGACATCTACCAACTGTCTACAGTGGTGCAGTATCCTTTCCCTAAATAACCATCCATCAAATGAAGAACACTTTTAGTGCTGGCAGATAAAATGGCATACTTCTGGTTACATACTGTTTCAGCTCCAGTACACAAAAAAAATTACAAATATAACCATTTGCTGCCTTACAAAGGTCAAACATTTTTATCCCAAAATGGTACCTTTTTTTAGCAATATATGTTTTCCAGTTCAAACATCCTTTATAAAGCATCAAACTCTCAGCCAGACTAAGAGTCTGCTCTGGAATATCTACAGCATTAAATTTGTTCCTCAAATACTATATATCTTTATAGAACTTGTAGAGCTTTGGGTTTGTATGGTTAACACTTATGAACTTTTAATTATCATCAAAATGCAAGTATTGCATGAGGAAGGAACACTTAGTACTTGTCATGAGTTTAGAAAAATTGCATACATGAATAATCTTTCTTGTTGACCAAGACCATAACTGACATGACATTTTGATGATGACTTGTAGCAACAATATTCAAAAACAACTCCACCTTCTCTTCGCATGTGAGTTTTACAACTATAATTTCAAGACCTGATTATACCTATGTCCTTACTATGGCACTACTCAGCATAAAGGTTTGCTTGCTCAACAATTATTTGGAGTATTGTATTATCAAAAATAAATTCAAAAAATTGTAAAGCTTTGATACCTCAACATACATCTACAGTTTTTCCTGGTTTCCCAATAAAAGAAAACTTTGGGTATGATGAAAGAATATTTTTATATCTATTTTCTCCCATATCTCAGTACTGTCCTCATACTCATCTCATTAATACTCTCATAACTGCTACTACTATGGTTCACATTCATGATTAAAAATCCCATTCCAACAGAGCTTCCCATCTCTATTGTGTTATATTCAGATTCAGGGTTAGAGTTATAGTGATGAGAACTCATTCCTGCCATAGCAGAATCCATTATGCCTACAAAGCCTCCTAATTCTGAGTTGTATTCATCTTGGTGTCAGAGTCATAGTGATAGCTAATTCCTGACATACAATCCATTACACTTAACAGATATAGAAACTAAATTTAGAAATCCAATAATTGATATATACACACACATCCATAATTAAAATACAAACATTTTGAAATATTTCAGTATATATATAAAATAAAATACGGATCTAAATTGTAAATATCAAAATATCCTAACATACTAAATTATGTATATAAATAGTTCTACCTGCTAGATATATAGAAGTTGTGATATTTTTTTATACAGATCAAAAAATATTGCAATATTTCAAAATAGTGATCAATAAAATATTTGGCCTTCTAAATTAGATATTTGTATTTAGATCAGTAAAGTATTTTTCAATATATATATATATATATGGGAATGGCAAAATATTTGACTTACTAAACTATATATATCAAACTTTTCTATATACTTTCCTCATATACATTTCAATGCAATTTTTATATAATTCCTCCTTTATTTTTTTTACAGTTTCGACTATCCTGCAATCTTCATCAGAGCTATAACATTTAAACATATAATCATATAACCATTATTTTATATTCACATCTGTATACATACTTTTAATATTATTATTTCTAATTACATCTATTTTTAACTAATTTTATTTTTACATCTTTTAATTTTTACTTATTATTTATTTATTATTATTTTTATCCTATTTTATTTCATTTTTATCTCCAATTTATCTATCTTTGTACTTTCATTCTTTTTTATTACTATACATTTCTATTTCACTTAATAAATAATAAACTATATATATATATCATATTTTTACTTAGATTGATAAAATATATGCCTTACTAAATTATATATAGATATTTATATATAGATCAGTAAACTATTTAATTTACTGAATTAGAGAGATATAATTGAAATTCTAATACATTGTACTTATGAAATAAATAAGTATAACAAGATATTGAAATATTTTAAGATAAAAATGAGATTAGAAAAATAATTGCCAAAAATTTAAAATATTTACAAAATTAAATAAAAGTATAATAAAAATATTTATTACTTACCTATTCTTGATGTAAAATTGGAAAAATAAGTTTTTTAAATAGTAGCTGAACTGTCACCTTCCAAAGATAGAAAGAAAATGGAGGATTTCTTATTGTTTGCACATGCTGACTAGAAATGCGTGCAAATCAATATTTTGCACTGATTGAAGCAATCACCTAGAGAAAAATATACTAAAAACACAAAGTACTACAAATGTGTTGAGGAATAAATCTCTAAAACTATGAGACTTGTTTAAAATAACAGGCAGTTAAAATATCATTTTTTTCACATATGCAAACAGTAAAAACCAGATAGTGTGCAACGTTAACACAGCATGGCAGCAGCATCTCAAAAAAGGCAGGGTTAATTTTAATATTTTAATATTTTATAATTTGTAATGAATTTATAAAAAATCATCTATATACTTGTCATATTTCACAGTAATATGTATTAAATTAATTCTGTATCAAAATAAAGAATGTTTTAGTTGTATTTCTGAGATTCGCATTATGTTGTTACTGACTGCCTGAACTGGATCATCATTGAGCTCAAAGTTGGATAGTTATTTATAAAAGTACTAAAAATACAGGTTTTGCAATGTGCCATAATTTTGTAGCCATTTGTAAAAGTACACCACATCAGGGCTGAATTATGAGTAAATGTGAAACAATCAGCACTCCCAAATAAAAAACATAAAATATAAGATAAAAAAAATGAGCATGAAAGATCATCCCAGAACTAACTATATGTATACCAACATTACATTTAAGTAATAATAATGGATTGTCATGAATTGTCAGCAATAAAAATGTCAACAGTCAAACTTGCATCTGTATCTGAATGTGGTCTACTACAGGGCAGGCTAATTATTTAGCATCTGCCAAACCTAAGGCAGGAAAATTAAAGAATAATCATCTGCATGCACATATTTAGATGCCATTTCATCATAATTCAACAATAAATCAAATAATGCTGAGAAACTAAAAACATTCTAACCATTATCAATTCTCTGGCCACTTGGTACTTTTAATGAACTGCCCAATTATTAAGTTGATTTCTAAAGAAATAATAAATAAAATTAAATGTAGTCCATGGATTTTAAAGTCTATTCCTTTTGCATTATCTATCATCATCATCATCATCATCATACAGATATCCATAACCCTAAAATAGACCCCCACTCCATATAACTCTTATGGACAAATCTTGCTCAGGAGGCAAGAAGTCAATAAACTATTAATGTGAGCAAGAGATAAATAAATAAAGCAGCTTATTATAAATCTTTTCAAATAATTCCTGGCTTTAATCTATGCTAAATAAATAGTTTTATTGGGATCATTTAAAAAAATTCTAGAACATTAAGCTCTCATGAAATAAAGTCACTCAAAGGGAAATTTATGAAACAGAAACTGGATAGAATAAATAAAGACTTAAAATATTGTTAAAGCAATTACTTCATAACTAATTGATTAACAATAAAAAAATGACATGATATTATGAAATTTTAACCATTCATTTCATTAAAAAATATATTTTCATAAAAATTATAACCAATGAGTGCATTTCTACTCATAAATTAAATTTTAATTAAGTTATTTTTTAAAAATAACTAAGTGTTGGAAAAATAACATTTTCAAAATCAAAGATAACTATTTTATATACCTTTTGTTAATTTTTAGAAATGAAAATGAATAAAAAATGAAGCCCAAGATTCAACAAATAAAATTACATTTTCAAAAACTTTAATTTTCTAAAAATCTACTTTATAATTTTGAAGAAAAAAATTGAAAGAAAACATTTAAAATGATCAATTCTTACAACAACCACACTAAAACATGTATTTACTATAAAGGAAATTTAGTGTGCAAATGCAAGAAATACCTTTAAGCATGTTTTTATTTTCTATACAGATCTTCTGTATAATTTCCTGTTGAATTTTCTTCTTGAAGGCATCTAGATGTGAACATGATTAATTTTCCTTTTGTTGATGTGCAAAAATGTATCCATTTCTTTCTACTAAAATTTCCAGATACAGAAACTCATGCTTTTGAAGACATGATTTCAGATTATATTTATGGGTACCTTCTCCACATTTTATTCAGTGAATATAGCTCATAGTAAGCTAAAACCCTGGTTAAAATGCACTACTTAAATAAGAATTTTGCTTCTTTTTTCTTTAGCTGCTGAGATTAATATAAAACTGTTCTCTTTAGCAACTTATCTATTTCTTATGGGTCTTCTTTTTTATTATCTTCTCTTCGTTTATTATCTTCAATTTATTGTTGATTATCTTCTTCCCTTACTTGATCTATCTTTTTTATTATGTTCATTAAACATTTCTAATAATTAAGCTAACATGAAAGCATCTTCTATTCTTTGCCACTCTTCCATTGGTGCTGATTATTTTCTTTTGGATCACAGTCTCTGGCCATCTTTTTCAGTTTTCCTCTTGTCAGCATACTTATTTCTATTAGAGAACTTTTACATTTCAAATAAAACTTAAATTATTTTTACACAGGAAATACAAATATCAACTTTTAAAAATATATCATAAAATAAACTTAACCCCCTCTTCTCTGCTACTCTATTTCTTCTGGCTTATCACTACTATTATTATTATTCCTAATCTATCTTACTTTTAACCTTATTGTGTCAATATATGACTTTATTTGAAGTATTGTTATAGAGTTTATGCTTCCTGAGCTAGATTTGTGCATAAAATTTATATAGAGTAGGCATTTATATTTAGTTTATGAACATTAAGAAGATGATGACTTCATGACTTTTCTAATAATTGATGATGCAAATTGATATCCTTTAAAGTTTTATGCACTACATTTTCTTTATATTTCATTTTATTTCTTTAAAAATTAAGTTTATAGATGGCCAGTACATTAATAGTAGTTAGTGATCAGAAGGCATTGATGATAATCAGCATGCTTCTGCATTGCAGCATTATTTTTAGCTGTTATATTCTAATAGTTTTGCACTTAAGTACATGCATCCAAAGTATTATATAGTATTCCTGTAATAGCCTGGTCTATAATGGATAACATTCAAATACAATCACAAGATTGACTGTTGATTTATTTTTAGTGTTGATTATTCATTATGATGAATGCATATTAATTTTAAGTAATGCTGGTGAATGTATAGTTAATTTAGAGCTAATCTCACATGCTCATTTATTTTATATTTAACTTTATATTTTGTTTATTTGGGGGTGATAATGGTTTCATGTCTTCATGATTCAGCTCTAATATGATGTATTTTTACAAATGACTATCCCAGTGTGAGACATTGTGACCTCAGATTTCTCTTTTATTATATATATATAAACAAACATTAGAGCCCCAAGAATAGGTTATTTCTTTCTATTCTTGATACTTTGTTCAACATTTAGAGTGCTTCTGATTCATATCTTGAGAGACAATGATTTATCATTTTTCATTAAATACACATTGAGCTACTTTTAATTTAAAACTTTTTACATATTGCAATTTTCATGACTGATTTTACATGTGTGTTTTATGTGCATCATTTTTAATTATACACTCTAGAATACATAAAAGTCATGTGTGACAATAAATTATAGAGCAATTTAATTAACAATAATAATAATTATATATATAAATCAGCATTTATTTTTATAGCGTCTGTATACAATTGTAATTACATTCATATCGGCCTTTCAAGCCAAATTGTGCAAACGCTTTTGCGAGTGTTAAATAATAAATGAATACCCTCTGACCAAACAAGATATAGAATTTATGCAGGAATAAAAGGAATCCTCTTATTCCTATGACTCAAATATTTATATATGAGCAAATCTGAAGTACTGGCATAAGAGGATTCCTTTTATTCCTGCATAAATTCTATATCTTGTTTGGTCAGAGGGTATTCATTTATTATTTAACACTCGCAAAAGCGTTTGCACAATTTGGCTTGAAAGGCCGATATGAATGTAATTACAATTGTATACAGATGCTATAAAAATAAATGCTGATTTATATATATAATTAAGTTTCAGTTGGAATGACGTTCAGTAAATTCTAGTAAATTTCATCGGCGTCATTCATTCATACGTTATATATAGTAATTTAAAGTGACTGTTCTATAGTCACACCTTCTGTGCCAGTACTTCAGATTTGCTCATATATAAATATTTGAGTTGTAGGAATAAGAGGATTCCTTTTATTCCTGCATAAATTCTATATCTTGTTTGGTCAGAGGGTATTCATTTATTATTTAACACTCGCAAAAGCATTTGCACAATTTGGCTTGAAAGGCCGATATGAATGTAATAATAATAATTGTAAAAATTAAAATTTTATAATGTTTCTATGAGCTCCAATTGAAAACTCAAAAATCATTTGCTTTATGCAAAAGGATAGAATAATCACTTCTTTGTTGTGTAACTCAGAATACAAGTCAAAGAAGCTGTAGTGACTATTTAAATGGAAAATGCAATTTCTGGAAAAAAAACTCCAGAATGCCTTCCCCGATTTTGAAGTGGTTTAGCTTCTATGGAACAGTATAAAAAGATTATTTTAAAAATTAATTATGATTCTGACAGTCTACTAATTACTGTCGGAAGCTGAAAAAAGGTGACGCTATAAGAAGAAAATTTGCCCTCTAAATCTCTACCATATGAAAATATATTTTTTTATAGATTGATTTGTAAAGCTATGCAATTTCAATACACGTAATAACAAAAAACCATACATAATATTAATCTACTATTTCAATATGCTTAATATGATAAAAACTTATTTAAGATTGATCTACTATTGAAACAAACTATGAAGAGTTAACATTTTCATATTGCTTAAAGATATTTAAAATAATAATTCTGATCTTTATATACCTACATTCACAAAGTAATGAAACATGATCTTATGGCAGGGGTGGGCAAATAGTGGCCCAAGGGCCACATGTGACCCAATAAGAGTTTTTATGTGGCTCGCCAAGACAATCAGAAAAATCCACCTTCAACTGAGATTTCCTTCCTGTGCATGACTGAAGATTCATCTCATATTTTCCACTAGGATGGCCATATCAATACACATGCACAGTGTAGATATGATGTACAGTGTTTTTCCAGTTGATCTCGTTAATTTCAATTTTGTCTTTGCATTAGGAAATATATACATTTCCAACTTTAGTGAAACCATGAACCCTCTGAAAAAATGTAAAATCGATGATGAATGTCATGTGTTTAATGAAGAATGGACAAAAAATATTTCTTTGCTAATACAGAAATAAATCAGTGTGTTTATTGTGTCATGAAAAAAAGGTGTGGCCTCTGCTAACCTTTGCTTCCACAAAGTGGCCCCCATTGTGGCCCTCCACCAACCTCTATGGCCCTCGAGCCAAAACATTTGCCCATCCCTGTCTTATGGCGATATTAAAGTAACTGAATAAATTTATTATAAGATTTTTCAGAATACTTGTGCTCTTTATACAATCTTAAATGTAACCATGTAAATACAATTTTTTATATTATGCTCATTCTGTGTGTTGATTAAAATGTTTATTATTAATAATAATTGTGTTAATTATTTATTTCAAATCTTTATTTCACAACTAATTACACCTGGGTCTCGTTTTACATGATAGATAGGTTCCTCAGAAAACACGTGCAAATGAAATCGTGCAAAAATAGATGTAACAAAGGGGGGATACAGACTGTGATTTTTCAAAACTCGCGTAAAAGCAAAGCACCAACATAAAATTTACTTTAAAATTCATGCAAAAAAAAATAAGGAAATAAAATATGACTAATAAAAAATTTCAAATTTGAAAAAACTTGATACAAGACAAACTTTTTTTAACTATAATATTTAATTTTATTCAAAACAATATATTTTTATGCATAATTTACAGTAATTTATATTTTTTTATACACATTTTAATTATTATCGCTATTTGCCGGTAAAAAGGTTCATTTGCAAACTGATAAAAAAATCAGATTCTTCACAAGATGAAATACAACTAGCATGAACGTCACTCTCATGTTGTGTTAATTAATGGTTTTCTGGTGACAATGTAATTAGTAATTAATCTAACAACTAAAAATTAAATTCTTATTTTTGTCTTTAATTTTCAATTTTAATTGTGCCCACTGCTATGACTCACCTTTTAAAAATAAAATTACATTCTTTTTTAAAAGGCAAAAACAGAATGTGATTTAAAATGCAAAATTAACATGCACAATGTTTGAACAAATTTACATTATAATCTTGTAAAATTTAATGTGTGTATACATAAAATGTGGAAATCATGATTTTAATTTCATTATTGCATAAAATCTTACTATTATAAAGCACTAAAAATATTGAAATTACTAAGTTGAAAGTCGAATTTTAATAAAATGCTATTACTTTCAATATAACGTAAGTGCGCGAAATTTATTATTTAAAGTAATAGTGCAATATCGGAGTTCAACTTCTGGTGAAACACGAATCACGTAACTTCAAAATCATGTTAAATAAGTCCATGTAAAAAGAGACCCAGGTGTATTATTTTGGCATTTAAAAATAGGGTTGTCGTCGATGAGCAGATATATCCCACTGGATGGCACTGTTTTCACGCTAAAACACATAAAAATGCCGTTTCCGCGGCCGACACCTTCGAACCTGCATTTTCTATAATACAACTTTTTTGTTGTGCTACAGATTGTAGGCCGCTATGTTGCGTCGCAGTACAGCATGTATGTTTTACACAGCAAATACATTTTGCGAATTCGCACAGTTTATAAAATAATTACGGCTTGGGGAGAGGGTGTGTTTTTTTTAATTTGATGGAAATGTTGTTTTCATTGGATTTTTTTTTATTTTAAAGTATTGAAATGTTCAGATTTTGTAAAGTAATAATTAACAGACTTTTTACACCGTAGTGTATTGAAGTTTTAAGTAGTAAATGTTGACGAGATATATGAATAAAGTTATTTGGAATTAGGTAACGAGTCAAGTAACGTACTGCTCATGACATTCCACAAGACATTTTAAGATTGTACAGTGTGTATATTTTTTAAATAAAAAAAAAGCGTTAACACAAAAATATCCAGTAAGAAAAGTACAATTAATTGTACACTGTTTTTTTAAATGTCATAAAAAGCATATATTATAAACATTTTATATATATATTTGTCGTTGTTTAAAAAAGTTTTAGTTTCTTTCTTTTCTCAGACTACTGTTATTCTTTGTTGAATATAGTTTACGTTTATTGTTATCATTTATTTTATAGATGTTAGTAAAAAAAATATTTACAAAAATACGATTTTGATATTTTTTATTTTAACTGTAAACCTAACCCTAAAACTAACCCTAAACTAACCCTAAAACTAACCCTAAAACTAACCCTAAAGCTAACCCTATAGCTAATCCTAAAACTAACCTTAATCCTAACTCTAAAGCTAACCCTAATCCTAACCCTAAACGTAAACATAACAAGTTTTACTTTTAGTTTTCATTCTATTTGAAATAAAAACTAGTGGTAAACAAAATCTTCGATAGAAAAAATCTCTGATAGAAAATTGATTTTTTCTAATAAAAAGAAAACTAAAAAAGACGAATCAAATTGTAATTTGTTTATTTTATTTTACATTTATTATTATCATTTAATTTGTATACGTTAATAAAAAAAAATATTTAAAATTAAGTAATATTTAAAAAAGACAATTTTCTTTTTGTTTTTATTTTCGCATTACAAAAAACACATCAAAATGATTATAATTAACGGCCCGTGAACGATCATATTTTATAATTTTAGCGTGAAAAGTGCACCATCGAGTGGCATTTAGCAACTATTCTACGAGAACCAAAAATAGTATTAATGTGGATTAAGGCAACAATTATGACATGTGATTGAATCTGATTAAAAACTTATTTTATGTATGGTCTGTCTGTGCATTATCTGAGACTATATAAATTATACAATTAGAATTAAATTTGTTATTATAAATTTCCCTAGACAAAATTTAATTTGTGAATACTGTTTTTATTGTATATGTTATTATGATCAATTGCCAATTGTTCAAAAGGTGGTTACTTGTACAATATATAAATATAATGTAACGGTCAGGTTTGTACATTTGCTCAACAGACTGAGAGTCCAAGCCAGAGAACCAAAAGCTGACCAAGTCGGGATAGTAATACCCTACGTCTGATCATACCTTAACTCTCTCACTCGTGCTTCCAAGTCAACCCATCGCGAATGACATGCCTGAGGTTACACTCGATACCTCTTTGATCACGTTCCAGCAATAGCAAAGCAGTAAAACATGAGACATCCCCCCTATTATATATTAGATAACTTAACTAGTGATTTATTTAGCTAGCTTTCATTTAGTATACGTTTTAGTTAGGAAATGTAATATTTTGTAGAAAGGATTTACCGGAAAGTCTTTAAGGCCTTGTTCATTGCGCTTCTCTTTATATTCAGTCAGGCTGGGCTTCTCTTAGGTTTTAGTTGGGATGTAACTTCGTGAATTTATCTCTGTGGCAGCTTTCTCCATTTCTCTGATCAGGAACTATCTGGTTTCTCAGATACAGGTTCTTTCTCTTGTGATGGACATGGTGGTCTTCTTTCATCGGTAGCCGCTCGTGGAAGAGCAAACGGCTGTCTCTGTGTCTTCTAGCCAATGGTCATTTTATAGCAGCTTGGATGATGGTTTTTTTTAGATTTAGCAGTCTAAACAGCAGGAACAGTTTTCTTAGTTAACTCGGGTCTTCAGAAATAAAATTTGGCAGCAAGCACAAATTTCTCAGCAACAGAAAAAAATTTACACGGATGATGATAGATGATGGAAGAGGCTAGATTAGAGAGCTTTGGTGTCTATTTGGGCCCCTTTTTATGCTGTATTTTTGACAGAAGTAACCTCCTACTTTGAGTCATGCCACATCACAAGATGACTAGTTCAAACTAGCCTTTAACCAAATATCCAGTTAGTAAAAATATTAAGTATATCTAAATCTGGACATGGAAAGGCTCTATTGTTTTAATTGACGTCAGTTTTAAAAGATATATATTTTTAAGAGAATGGTCACAGGCAATTTGTATAGATTTTGTATAGATTTATGCCTGACTGAATATTATAATTGGTCTTGGTTATAATTTTTAAATAGGTCAAATTTTAGTCAAAGATTTATTTTTAGAATGAAGTGTTAAAACTGATAAAACTTTCTGCTTGTAATTTTAAGCAAACAAAAGAATTGAAAACTTGGAATTAGTCAAAATGAATACTGACTTAAATAATTATTGAGAAAGAATATTGAAAAATAAATAATATTATAAATTTAACTTATTATGCTGCTATATAGATAAATTAATTATACAGTTATGTTTATTTCAGTTTTAACAAATCTAACAGAATATGCTCGTATATAAATATTTGAGACTGTAATTTTATATTTATAATTTTTAAGGACGATTATATACGCACATACTCGCAATATTATAAGGACAAAGTTTTTAAAATTGAAGAAATACACGCCATCTGAGTACAACAAATATATACTATTATCAAAGATAATAGATGAAACAGGTGTAACCGTTTC